>VOPJ01015968.1:0-55448 GCA_014673585.1 Semibalanus balanoides | reverse complement strand
ACAATAGCCTCTGCCCAGGCGCGTGAGGCCCACAGTCCTTCGACAAAAAGTCAAATATATTCGGCTGGAGAGCCCTTTGAGCCCAGAAAACTTGCAGTCAGGAGTTTTTCAACACGGGCTACAAAACTGCTATATCAGTTCAAAACCCATGTTGAAGGTGAACTATTTCCTTTAAGGACGAGCGATGACATGTTACCGAGTGCCTCTTAATCGCTGACGAAGGGTGTTACAATATACCAGAAAGTTCCGATTTTAGTATTTGTATTGAGGAGTAAGTCCTCTTTGTATTAATATATATCACCCACTTAACATTGAACATCATGTTTTTCGCGGATCCCAAATGAGTCCCTGAACAGGTCGGAAGGGTGTTGAAAAGGTAGGAGAGGCTCCTATACAATCTGAAGCCTGAAGGGACCCTGGACCTTTCAACAGTCAGAATGCAACTGTCCAGTGAATAAAACTCAACTTTTGCACCACTCCGCGGCGCAGTTTATCTACAAATAATTGTATTACATGCAGGTTATAAATCGTGCCGTTTCTCTGGGCATATATGGGTTATGCTGCTATTTTCCTATATTTTAATTGGACCCTCGGCCCGGACCCCCAGTTTTTGACATCCAGGGGGGCAGGGGCGTAGTCAGGACTTCGCCCAGGGGGAGGCAAATGGGATCAGGGAGGCCCTTGTAGTCAATGGGGGCCCTCATAACTAAAACAGTAGTGTGTTGTAGCAACGACACATACGTTTTTGATTGGGGGGGGGGTCAAAATATCGAAATGAGGAAAATCTGAGATACAAATGTGCAAAAAATGCAATTTTCCTTGTTTTGGTGTTTTTTTTTGCAATTTGCTCTGGGCAAAATAGTTCGCTTGAATATATTTTTACAGCACTTTTGAACGCACTATAACATGTTTAGAGGTCCGTAACATACGCATACGCAATGTGACACATTGATGAGAATGTATGACCAGCCCTGTCAGAATGTGTTTAGGTATATGTCAAATACTGTTTTGTTTCCATATTCAATTACATCGTATCCTGCAAGGATGCTGCTGGTGATTGGTGAACCCGTTAGAATTTGATGTTACATATTTGCAATATTTGGCTTCAGTAACTTGCACGTGTAAATATTTTGCAATAGTCAAATGCTTAAGCACATTCGTACCTACTCAATGACGTTTTTTGTACCTACTCAACTTCACCTAGATATTCGCCAGTTTTATTACATTGGTCTCAGCTTCTGGGCTTCTTTTTGTCAGCGATCATAACTCCATTAATCCTATTCCTTGCGGGGTAGATTCTGCCCCCGGTATTTTTTTGCTTGCCGCTTCTAAACCAGTTGACCTGGCGTCTGAAAACTTTGTGACTTTTCCATAATTTGAATTACGCGTCTTGTGTACATTTTTTAGGGAAAAAATCGGCTCAGCAGAAACAGTGCAAGGCGCATGTTTTGGGGAGGCAGTTACGAATGCAGTTGTGTGGCGCATACTTCCTTCGTAGTTTGCGGTGCAATAAGTGGGTCAGGAACGATGTCACTGGAATATACATGATACATACTTAAATTGCACATATTTTTGGGCAGAGGCGCACTCAGGTACATACAATAGGAGGCCATACCCAACGTCAAGTCCAGTTTCAAATTATTAAGATGATAAAGGCGTTACCGGTTACACACATAGTGCCCCTACGAAGTACGATGTTTACCTGGATCCGCCTATGCGCAATATATCATATTTAACGAATTACAGCAAAAAAGACCACATGTGACGCTCATATCGTCCCAAACAATCACGAACAGTGTATATTTGTTATAAAGAAAATCCTCCCATTTTACATTCCCCTGAATAGGCCTATGATTTCTTGATTTTGGTACTTGTACTTTTGATATAGTAAAAGCCCAGTGCACTTGGAAGCTCAAAAACATTTTTGGACTTGAAAATCAGTCAAACCACATTGCCGTAATGACCTTTAAAAGACACGCACGAAATGTTTCGCATTTTTTCCCCCTGGCCCATTTTTTGAAATAAAAAACTTATTTTGTGGTCCAAGAAGAAAGACATTTTGACAGCGCATCGCATGGCGTTTGTCCGATCGAAATCGACCAAGCAGTTCTCGAGATCTCTGGGGGCGGGGGGGGGAGAATCTGCCCCCGCACGTTAACGTAATTCTAGCGGCCCGCAAGGAATAGGGTCAAGAGTCAAGACGTCTTCAACTTTTCACTGAGTTTCGAGCCTTGATGTTCAGACAACCGCTAGTCTTCTTTGTGTCATCGTTATTAATCATAATGGGTCGTATTGCCGTTTCAGACGGACTTTCGGTACCAGTTCACCGAGTGTGATGAGACGGGTGGCCGGTGGCGGGTGTCGGTGCCAGCGACGACTTCCTGCGTCAACACATCACCACCGCCGCCAACTCGAGTCAACGACTGCAGTAAGTCCCACTCCGTCACACACGCACCGTTCAACAGTCGCAGGAAACCGGGATACCTAGGACCTATGATCTGTGGCAGTGCAGTATAACACCGGTTTAGGAATAATGTTGTTGAACAGGTCAACTCATAGGCGTAGGAGCCGGGGGGCAGGGGGGTCAGCTGCCCCCCAACATTTTCTGATTTTAACATTACGTCTATGGACGGTGCATGGAAAGAATCGACTTCAAAATGACTTTTGCCCCCCCCCCCCAACTTCAAATGAGTTCCTACGCCCCTGGGTCAACTGCTCTGCCACAGGATGTATGTTGTTGAATTACAGTCAAGCAGGCATCATCGTGGAATCTGTATTGGTCGCTCATCATCACGTGACTGACGCGAGTCTCACTCTCGACTCCTAAGCCGCTCACCACCCAGCTGCGAGTGATAACAGTTTACAGACACGACAATTGACACAGGGATGCATCCCTTTCCGACATATGCCGGCATGGAGATGAATTTCAACTGTATTGGGTGACTAGAGGGATGCAATTGCGCGATGGCAATTGAGGAACCACCGGACGCCCGCGGCCGCCCGAGCGCCGGCCGCAAACCCGCGTCCGATTACGCGCCGCGCAAACGCCAGTTCTCCACAACGCTCCACAAACGCGCCCGCAAACGCTGACCGCCACGCCGCCCGCAAACGCCGCCCGCAAACGCCGCCCACAAACGCCGGCCCGCAAAACGCCACCCGCAAACGCGCCTGCCACGCCGCAGCAACGCCACCCGCCAACTCCGCCCGCCATACGGCGCCCGCAAACACCGCCCGCATACGCCGCCGCAAACGCCGCCCGCAAACGCCGTCCGCAAACGCCGTCGTCGCGAAATTACGCCTGACCTCAAACGTCGGCCCGCAAAGCGGCGCCCGCAAACACGCCCGCAAACCGGCCGCCCGCAAACGCCGCCCGCAAACGCCGCCTGCAAACGCCATCCTGCAAACGCCACCCGCGCAGCGCCGCCCGCAGACGCGCCCGCAACGCCTCCGCCAACGCCGCCCGCCAAAGCCGCCAGCAACGCGCCCACAAGACGCCGCGCAAACCGCCCGCCACAAAAACCGCCAACAAACGCCGCCTGCAATGCGCTATCCGCCAAAAGCAAATACCAACAAACGTAATAAACGACGAGCACATATAAAAAGACCATTCTTGATTATGAAATCATAATTTTTATCGTGTTTGCATTTGATATGGCAAATCAGCGTGTAATGTAAATAATGTGGCAAATACCACTACCACTTTTGTATACATGATAATGTAACCGAAATTCATGAATGGTAACCGCAAACATTACGTTCGGCTATCTGGCTAAGTATTTTTTACTGTCAAATTATACTCCTTATACTAATGTGTGTGCAGGGCAGCGTAGTGCTATCGATGGGTGGACGTTGTAGGCGAAGGTCTGGGCTCGTGTCGTCGTCGTCCGTTTTTCGTTTCGACGTCTGGGCGCATAGAAAACCGGTTGACAAAGTCGCCCAGCCTCCATGGAAAAATTTGCATTTACAGAAGATCTGCCCAGAGCGAAGTGCGACGTCATCCGTCAATGCGTTGTAATACGAATTACTTTGAAGCTGTGGCTGTGGCCTTGACGCAATTATTCAAGCGATGGCATTTAAATCGGCGAAAATATTCGCAATGTTAGCGTTAGCAAGACATTTACGTTTATCTTTATCAAAAGTTACTTATTAGTCAGAAGCGAAATATTTTGGGTGGATATTGATCAGCAAAGACGGCGCTATTCGTCTGTGTAAATTTGCCGATCGAATTCTTTCTCGTTATGGGTGTTACGGTGGTGTAAAGGCTAAAAGCTTCGAAAAATATTGAATTACAACTTGAGCGCCTCAATATAAGTCGCACTGCTTTGTGTAACACATATAATTTGAAGATGGTACATGCACCTGCAAAGTGACGTTGGTTTCAGCCTCCTATGTCCAACAGTTGCCGAGCACCAATCTAAATCCTGAAAAAGTCAATTTAATCATAAAAGTGGCCACAACTTGTCACGTGGCACGCGCTCCGCTATGCGCGAATCTTATACGCCAAGTCATTCGATTATCTATCACATGGTGTTGCTCGGCATGCCGCTGCTTCCCTCAGTTTCCGGCTGGCGGCCCGGGAAACGGCGCGGCGTTGGACTGTTTTCGCGATTCCGAATTCGCGTTTTCCATGTAAAACCAATGGCGCACGTTCGAACGTGCCAACGCGTACACATGGGCGGCACCGGGACGAAACTCCGGCCGAAGTCGCCAATGCGACGACTTGCAGGCGGCCGTGAAAATCTCGCCTCTGAGCTGCTCACCGTTTCGCGGCAGCGGCTCGTCAAAAAGCTTCAGACGATAACGCACGCACGCACTCACGCACGCACGGTCAAAATAATTTTTATATATGTGAACTAGAGAGCCTGCATTGCGCGATGCGCAATAAACAACAACGCCGCCGCAACGCCCCACAACCCCGACCAAACGCCGCCCGCCAACGACCGCCCACAAACGCCGTCCGCAAACGCCGCCCGCGCAAACCTGCCCGCAATCGCCGCCCGCAAATATTAGTGAATTAACGCCCGGCCCGCAAGATAACCGCCGCACCCCACCACGCCACCCTACCAACGCCGCCCGCAAACCCCGCGCCAAGACCGCCGTCCGCGTCCACAAACGCCGCCGCCACACCACCCGCAAACGCCGCCCCCAATGCCGCCGGCGAAACACCGCTCGCAACGCGCTGGTCGCCGCCAACGCCCACCAAAACGCAACCAGCCTCGACGTCCGGGTCGGTGCGACCGGCGTCGATCGAATCAGGATGACCTGATCCAACGACGGCACGCGAATTTAGAGATTCGACTGGCAAACAGATGTCTGACCCTTATCGCCCTAGGCCGACGCAACGGACCAAGCCGAGCGCATCTGCGAACCCCCACCGTCGCTCCGGACCCGGAGCGACTAACCCCAGGATAATCACCGCAATGGCGCACCGAGCGCGCCAGCGCTGGCAACGCGTGACGGATACTCGAAGCACAAACGCGCGCGGCGTACCGCCGATAGCGAGGACCTCGCCGGCGCCACGCCGAAGACTAAGACCGCACGGGGCTTAGCGTCCGTCGCCACCATCGCGGCGGGCTTCCCACCGAATCAATCCCCAGCCGCGCACGAGGGAATAGCCCGTCACCACGGATCGCCCGCAACACCACCAGAGTGCCCGGACCCACCAACACAGAGTCCACCCACCAACGCCGCCCGCAAACGCCGCCCCACGCCACCCGCAAACGCGCCCGCAAACGCCGCCCGACAAACGCCGCCCACAAACGCCGCACACAAACGCTGCCCGCACAAACGCCGCCCGCAAACGCCGCCCGCAAACGCCGCCCGCAAACTCGCCGCAAACTCCACGCCGCAAACTCCACCCGCCAACGCCGCCCGCAACGCCGCCAACAACGCACCCCGCCAACGCCGCCCCACAACGCACTTCGCAAACGCGCTCGCAACGACACCCGCAAACGCCCGCCGCCAACGCCGCCCAAAAACGCCGCCCGCAACACGCCGCCAACGCCACCCGCAAACACACCCGCAAACGGCCACCCGCAACGCCGCCCACAAACGCCGCCCGCAAAACGCCGCCGCAAACGCCACCCGCAAACGCCGCCCGTAACGCCGCCCACAAACGCCGCCCGCCAACGCCGCCCGCCAACGCCGCCCGCCAACGCCGCCCACAAACACCGCCCGCCAACGACGCCAGCAAACGCCGCCCGCAAACGTCGCCCGCAAACGCCGCCAACAAACGTCGCCCACAAACGCTGCCCGCAATCGCCATCCGCCAAAGCCAAATACCACAAACATATAACGACGTAACAACGTATAAAAAGATCATTTTTGATATGATCACGTTTTTTATCGTGTATCATTTGATGATGGCAAATCTAGGGTGTCTGCAACAATGAGGCAAATACCACTATCACTCTGTATACATGATCATAATCGTTTTTTTCATGATGATTATTTTGCGCGAATGTTTTAAAATGTTTTAGTAGGAGCGCGTGTTTCCGATGGACTAATTTTCAAGAAAAACAAAATGTTATAACCCTCGCCCTACGGGACCGTAGGAAGACGTTTAAAACATTTCTCGCAAATTAGCATTTAAAATGTTCTAAAACATTTCGTGCAAAACAATCCATCGTGAAAACGGCTAATGTAACCAAAAGACATAAATGGTAACCACAGACTGTCCACAGACTGTCGTTTGGCTGTCCGGCTAAGTTTTTTTTTTACTATCAAATTATACTCCTTATACCAATGTGTGTGTTTCAGGGCAGCGTAATGCTATCGATGGGTGGACGTTGTAGGCGAAGGTCTGGGCTATGTGTCGTTGTCATCCGTTTTTCACTTCGACGCCCGGGTGCATAGAAAACCGGTTGACAAAGTCGCCCAGCATCCATTAAAAAATTGGCATTATACAAAAGATCTCCCAGAGCGAAGTGCGACGTCAACCCAGTCATGCGTTTGTAATACGAATTACTTGAAGCTGTGCTGTGGTCTTGGCCAATATTTGGCGCGATGGCATTTAAATCGGCGAAAATATTCGCAATGTTAGCGTCAGCAGTCGCTTACGTGGTGTCTTTATCATAGTTACCTAAATAGCCAGAAATTAAATATTTTGGGTTGTGATATTGATCAGCAAAGACGGCGCTATCCGTCGGTGTAAATTTTCTGGTCAAATTTGTTTTTGTTTTGGGTGTTACGGTAGTGTAAAGGGTAAAATCTTCGAACAATATCAAATTACGACTTGAGCGCCTCAATATTAGACACTAGAGGTGGCAAAAGTTGATATTTTTGGGACCCAGACCCGACCCGGACCCAAAAGCTGACAAATGGAACCAGTTATACCCAATGCAAGACAAGTTTGGACCCACCTAGGAAAATGCTGTCTCGCAACTAATATTGACAAATCTGCACTTTACAGTTAGTGCAAGTAAAATTACTCTTATAGTTGCAAATACATACAGTTCAGATCGGCCAACAGCACAAAGAAACCTGCGTATCATTGTTCGACTTTCGCAAAACCAGCATGAAAACCATGAAACCATGATGAAAACCATGAAAAACATGAAAACCAGCATAATTGGACCCAATCTGTACCCGGTATCATTTGGTGGGACCCAATCTGGGACCAACTGGGTCCAGACTGGGTCTAGAGACTGGTTCCTCGGGTCCACGTTTTGCCACCTCTATTAGACACACAGCCTTGTGTAGCATATATGATTTGAAGACGGTACATGCGCCTGTAAAATGGCGTTGGTTTCAGCCTCTTATGTCCAACAGTTGCTGAGCACCGGATTAAATCCGGAAAATGCAAATTTTATCATTAAAGTGGCCATACCTTTGCACGTGGCACGCGCTCCGCCCTGAACGACATCTCATACGGCAGGCCAATCGATTATCTATCGCGTAGTGTTGCTCGCATGCCGCTGCGAGCCTCGGTTGCGGAGGCATAGTGCCGGGAACGGCGCGGCGCATGACTGTTTTTTTCGCCATTTCTGATTTCGCATTTCCATGTTAAACCAATGGCGCACGTTCGCACGTGCCCGACGGGACCCGTAAGGCGCAACCGAGACGAAACGCCGGCTGAATTCAAGTTGCGAACGACTTGCAGTGTGGCAATGAAAATTTCGCGTATGGCGCTCTCACCGTTTCGGCGCAGCGGCCCGCCAAAAAGCTTCGGACGATAACGCACGCACGGTCAAAATAATTTTTATATATGTAGATTACAGCAAGGTTCTATTAGATGACTTGTTGCTCCTCGAAGATTGTGGTGACTTAGGTTATAGGCAGGAGCGGAACCGCGGAGTCGACTCCAAAACCGACTCCGACTCCAATACCGGTTCCGACAGCCCGGCTGCATTTCTGCTCTATATCTGCCGCCATATCTGCCGCCCTGGACAGCAGCCGTGAAAATGTTACAGCATTTTCACGTGCTAGTGAAAGTGTTCGACGTTTTCAACTAGCGTTCCTAAGTTGTACTTCCATATCAAAATAGGTATTATTTACCGTTCTTCACACTTACTGACCTCACCTGGCCGTGAATACCTTGTAGTCGGCAATATCTGCCAGCGCTGGAGGCAGACTGAAGTATGGCGTCTGACTCGGCAGGCTCCTTGCTTTCCTGACTTTGGAGAAGTTCGCAGCATTGGACTCGTATACAAGAACTGGTGGAAAAAGTTGATATCCGGGTGACATTGGAGTTAGTTGCTATGATACTGGGAGATATGACCAATGCTGGGTGCGACTCTGGCCTGCCCCCCCCCCACACACTCCCCGCTAGGTTCACTCATGCGCACTGCCGGACATGATTTGGACCAAGATAATTGGTGTCAGTAGTACCTGAAATCAAAGTTTCAATGAAAATATTTAAAGATGTTCGAAGTAGATACTTCTTGCTAATATTAGCCTATACCAGACTGGTTATTGATTTAACTTTTCGGGAGGATTAAATCATGATTCATTTGGGAACTTAAATAATTCAATCACCGTTTGTTTCATGGATAACAATTTTGAGAAATTGTTCTTTCCGATTCAAAGAATCAAAACAAATTTCGATTCAACATTGAAATTTGAAGCTATGGAACAATCTTTTGATTCAATCAGCCTTTTGTCTATGCAGGTTTTGATTCAATCACGGTTCATTAATCAAAAGATTCGATTGCTATTTTCTATTCAAGGGATTTTTATTGAACGGTTCCATTCGATTCAATCAGAGTGGAATAAATAACCAGTCTGTCCTATATAGTAAAACACTTTCAAGAAGGTATAAATTTGAGCCAGAATACCAACCATTTGAGTCCGAATACCGACCATTAGAGTCTGAGCCCGAATCCCCAACGTGCAGTTCAATCGACACGGATCTCAAAGCAAATCCGATGCTTATTTGATTGGAATGATGAAACAGCGCTCTTCACTCGGCTTTATCATGTCACGTGACCTCCATAAAGTGACCTCCGTTCCTGTAAACGACGCAAGCCATCGAAATCCGCATCAGGGACGATTGGTCATAATGAAAAAGCCCGAGCCCACCCGATCAGAGTGAGCTATTTGAGCGAGCCATGCGGTTAGTTAACTGCTGCACTGGCCAAGCGGACATACAGGCCGTAATTTGTCGTGTTGCTGGGATTGCCGGGCGGCTGGGTGTGTCGTGCAGCTGGGATAGCTGCCGGCTGTACCGGACAGGTGGGGCTGAACTCCGCACCAGCAGACCCGTATATGGCTGCCCTGGCCGACCCCTATTGTAACCTCTCGGCAGCCAGCACGGCGCCACGGTGACGGCCGGTGCGGGCCAGGCGGTCCCGGGACGGCCCGGCCGGCCGCGATCGATGTACCGGCTAAAGCAGGACGGCGGCAGCGGCGGCAGCGGCGGCGTCCGAGCGGCGTACACGGCGCGTCCCTCCCCTTCCCCCTCATCATCCCCTCCCTCCCCTCACCGTCCCAGCGCGGCTCGGCTCGGCTCGGCCCGGCCCGGCCCGGCCCGGCTCGGCTCACCTGAGAGAAGAGGAGCGCCTCGGCGGCCGGTTCCGGTCCAGCAAGAGACAGAGACAAAGAATATCGACAAAGTGAGCGCGCCTACGGGGCGCGGCGGAGCAGCAGTGTCCGAACAGGAGGCGCGCCATCGGGGTCGCGATCGGAGCAGCAGCCGGTCCGAGCAGTGAGGAGCGCCTTCGGGGCGCGGCGGAGCAGCAGCGGGGTCGAGCAGGAGTGAGGCGCCTCGGGGCGCGGGAGCAAGCAGTCTGGTCCTCGACAGGAGGAGCGCCTCGTTGAAGAGGCGCAGGCGGGCACCGCAGCAGGTGGTCCGCAGAAACGGGAGGTCGCGCCTTCGGGCGCTCGGCGGAGCAGCAGCAGGTATCCTGAAACAGGAGGCGAGACGGCCTCGGCGGCGCGAGGAGCTGGAAGGAGCAGCGGGTAAGCCGCGACAACAGGAGGAGCGGCCTCGGAGACGCGGCGGATAGGCTCAGCAGCGGTGGTAAATCTGCCGAGACAGTGCAAGGTAGCAGCCTCGTGGTGGGTCCGGCGGCGAGCGCCACGTCGAGGCGCGTTCCGAACAGGGAGGCGCGCCTCCGGGCGCGGCGGAGGCAAGCAGCGGTCCGTATACAGGAACAAGGCGACGGACCGTTACTACCGTTTCCGGGGCCAGCTCCTGCCGTGATCACGCTGAGCTGGTTTACCCGATCAGGCTTCTGCGCGCGATCGGCCAGTTCCTCGAGGACCAACCTACTTTTAGCTGACCGGCTGGCGAGGCAGAGCTTTACATGGTGTTCTGGAACTGGCATGGGTATGGTGGTACATTGCGTGTGCATTTGGAGCTCTTGGTGTTGACAGGATAAGTGTGTCCCAGGTCGCTGGGGGCGGGGACGACCGACGTTTTGTCTGCACGACTGCATTTGATGGTCATCCAACCGGAACGTCTCAGCCAACAGTTGGGCTGGGTATATGACTGATCTATAGCGACTTCCGATCATCAGGCTCTGTTGTAGTTCGAAACGCGCTGAATCCACGATTTATTGATGCATCATACTCAGCTCCAGAGGCTGAGACTGCCACGGAGTTGCTCGTCTGACCAGACGTGATGGCTAATTTCACCCGGGTCCGCTTTCGCACCAGTCGATGCTCGCTTCGACAGTTGAATGTCACAAGTTGAACAGTGACATCTTTGAGATTTTATTTAATAAACAACCTAACTTTACGTTCTACGTTACAAAGGTGTATGTTCATTGGCCTAATAAACTTCTAGTTTTACGATCGCAAACTCAATCGGAAATGTACGTACGGATTGCAAGCCTCCAGATTTGTTCCGCATTGTGTGCATGTTGGTTATGGGTAGTAGGCCAAATGCGGGGCCATGGCCCCTCCGCCCTTGGCTTTCAAACCTCTAAACCACTGGAATCCCCCTCTCGATGGCTGCACAAGCCACTCTGCAATGCCGCTCGCCATGCACATATGCACACCACCCTTCCCAACACACACGAATTCCAGCTTAAAATCCCTATTACTGTCGGGGGGGGGGAATTCCCCCCGCTTGAGGTTTTTCGCGTACGGGTCATTCAGTAGCTCAACTCAGAATCTTCAAACTTGCTGTTTTTCCTAACATTTTCATTGCGCCCATCGAATGAGAGTACTTTTTTCCTAATTGAATTATTAGGAGGGGTCCAGGACAGTTTTAAGGGGTGTTCGGCCGTTTTGGAGCAACAAAATCTTTGCATGGTTTCAGCCATCATGGAGAGTTGTGAGTTGAAGAGAAGTGTTTAGCAAAAAACCAGACATCGGTAAAAGAATTGGATGGCTTTGTCAGAATGGGAACCCTATCTCGGATAATTCAAAAAATTTTGAATTTTGAAATCTCCAATTTTGTTGAAAAAAACGTTATTTTTTTTCACAAAAATTGATGCAAGTTTTTATTTTCAGGACGCTTTTACAAAAACGGATTGTATGTGAGAAGGAAAACATGCCAAACGTAATATAGTGTTGAAGAAGCTTTTCAGAGGTGATATCTTTAGAATATTTGATGACCTGATGTCACGGTCAAAGAGCTGTAACTTCTATAAGATATATGGTGAAAAATTGTAAAAACGAGGGTTTAATATATTGCCATCAATCCCACATCCTATTTCAGGTTGTCATGTCATCTAAGGCCCTTCTTCGATTTGAACAAAGGTATGAGACATTTTTATTAGTCAGTGACCTTTTGAATGTCATTCCAAGGTCACCAACACCTTTTTATCAATAGCTCTTGACAAGAACAACATAGAGATCACAATGGGTTCTCAAAATGTTGTTCTCGTCAATGCGCGTCTTTTGACATGCATTTTGACCGCGACTTACGTCACCTTGACCTTTGACCTTTACCCGGTGGCGTTCAAAATTTTTCGAATTTGAACTAGAAGTTGATTATGTTCGAACCGCAATGACGATGATAGCATACTACGATCGTTACCAAAATTAACGTGCTGTATTATTACTTTTCGATTAAAAAAAGAATTAATTAAACAGCAACAAAACGTTTGCTGAAAAACAGGTTTTTTAAACATTTGTACAGCCAAAACATTGAAACCCTTGAGGTCATTTCTGATCCTTTAGGTGAAAGACAATTAAAAACGCTTAACAGTGATTTTTTTTTTATTCCTCCTAGCCTTCCATAGTTTTCCGCAGATAATGGCAAGGTTTCCTTGAAAAATATCATGGTTTGACAAAAAAAAATTGATGACGTGCGATTGACCTTGAAATGATAATGCACCCAAGGTCACCAAAAGTTTTGACACAGAATAGAGTTCAATAGTCGACTCTTTATTCACACACCAAGTTTCAGTTTCTAGCTCTTGTAGTGGCAGCGTGTGGAGATCTGAAGGGGGGGGCGATAAGCCCCCCCCCGGACCAGATTCGTTTGGATATACTTTTTCATCCCTCCCAGGAATGGGGTTAATCGGTCGAGCGCGTTTTCGTCAGCTTAAAGCAGGCTAACCCGCTTTTCTGACGCCCTCTTGCACGCAGCATCGTGCCTCAACGCGGCCATTGCGCACTCCCTCTTACGATTTGCAACCCGACCAGGGAAGGGGTCATGCCCCCCCCCCAAAACCATCCAAAATCGGCGCAAATTCTGACACATTATCCTTAGAGTTTGTCGTAAAACTAAAGCAAACTTTTTACTAGAGATTAAGTTTGTTCCTCTTTAAATCAGTTATTGATACATAATAGCAAGTCGAAATCCGAGAGTTTCAGAATATGCGATAATTTGTTTGGGGATTTCGCCCACAACTGTCCGAAAATCACACTTTCTGGATCCGCCTATAGCTTACGTGAGACTCGATGCATGACAATTAAACACAATTGATTGAGTGCAGGGGCGCAGCCAGGATTTTTGCGACGGGGGGGGGGGGCAAAAGAGGGATTTTTCGAAAAGTGGGCGCACCGACGCACTGGATGATGGGCACCCCCACCCCCAAAATATAAACAAGACCAAAATCGCAGAAAAAAACGTGAATTTGCTTAGTTTTTTCACCCCATTTTTTTTCTTTCTCGTGGCACAACATAATGAGTCTCTACAGGCGCAATCCTTTTATTGAATGTGTCACCCCGATAATAATGTTATATTCGATTGAAGGACTGTTACGATCACAACAGAAAAGTTATTAAATCTGTGCCACGCGCATTTGGCTAAGATCCAATTGCCAGGAATACCATCTGAAGGATTATTGGCAAAACTGTAATATGAAGACCATTTATTTGTGATGACGCTCGCGTCGCATGTCCAGCACGCGGCTACCGACCGTCTGACCGCTTGTTCAGTGCCCCGGGGGCACGACTGGGCGTTCTTATTTGAGACCACTATATCCACTAACATCGTTTGATACCTTTACTACTCAGACCCATCGGCATTGGCTAAGGCCCAAGGTTTATGAGACAACTGGTCTCCAGGGAACCGGCTGAAAGCCTTATATAAGCCATTGCATAGAAGAAGAGCAAGTAATTAAAAATTATGACGCGGAGAAACTCGCCAACGATATCGTATCTTTTATTCATAGAATTATGAAACGGATGGGGGGAACAAAAATAAACTTAAGTTCCTCTGGCAGTGGGGACCGGTACTATATTCGACCTTCATTCTGCCTGGGAGATTGCGGAACCATACTAGAAGCCAGAACCAGGTGCGAGTGACGACTGTAAACATATTAATTTGTATTGCCATAAACCGCGGTCAGTGGATAAATATATCATTGGCTTGGGACATACATCATGTCCTCCATAACGCAGGGGACCGCTGCCTACAAATTTATCTTCGCTAACATTTATACGAGTATATGAAACTTCTCTGATATCCATATTATTCTGGGGTGAGCCCATTAACAGGCTAAAGTAAAATGCCTCCCTAAGGCCAAGGTGCCTCCCTCTCAACCGACATAGAGCCCAAGTCGAGAGTGAGGGCCCCTTCAGGCCGACTGCGCGAGCCCAGGGCCCTTCGGACAAACAGAGGGTCTCAGTCAGGCCGGCGCCTGACAAAAGCACCAAAAGGCCCCGCTCGAGTATATACTCCGAGAGAGCGAACGTAGGCTACTCAGGCCCACAGAGAGCCTCAGGCCGTCAGAGGGCCCCGCTCCAATCTATAAGACGCCTCCATGTCTATACTGAGGGCCCCTCAGGCCTACACCACCTTAAACTAGATCGAGGGACCCATCACGGCGGACCTAGTATCTCGACCCACCCAGCTCGGTCACCTATGCAAGTCCCACAGCACACAAATAACATAGGCGTAAAACCCATCACGCCCTCATAGACCCCCTCAGGCCGACGTGGAGGTCCCCTCAGGTCCGACAGTAGGGTCCGTCAGGCCGATTCAGCACCAAAAGGGCCTCTCCTCAAGCTGCCCGAAGCTAGACCAGCCATTGCCACCAGAGGCACACCCAGGCCGACACCGAGGAGCACTCATTGAGCATACAATACCGCCCCAATTGGGTAAGAAATGGCCTAATCAAGCATGCGTCGTGACGGAACCCTCCTCCAGACCTATCTCCAAAAATCTCACTCCTACAATTTACATACACACTAGGGCCTCTCAGACCTAATTAGAGCCCCTCATTGCCGTGCAGAGGGCCCCCTCATACCGATAGACCAGGCCCCTCAAACGGACAGAGTCGATACCTCAGGCCAATCAAGGCCTTTCTCATGCCGAGCGAGAGCCCTCTCATGCTAGTGAGTAAGAGGTCACGGCGTTCAGACTGACAGAGTGCCCCTCAACCATATCTAGAGCTATTTTTAAGACCCCATCAGAATTGACAGGAGGGCCCCCTCTAAACCGACAGAGGGCCCTCAGACCGACAGAGACGGCCCCTTAGACCTACAGATGGCCCCTCATGCCGACCAAGGGCACCTATTCGATTGAGGGCCCCTTTTAGACCGACAGAGGCCCCTCATGCAAACGGGGACCCCCTCAGGTCAACCGTGTCCCGCGCAAAGCCGATCGAGAGTCCCCTTCAGACCGGGAGAGTCCCCTCATGCCGACCGAGGGGCCCCCTCAAGTTCGACTTGAGGGCCCTCTCAAGCCGACTGATGGCCCCTTCAGTGCCGTCAGAGGTCCCCCTCAGGCCACAGAGGGCCCCAACGAGTTCCCCTACGGTCCACGATGGGCCCCTTTCAGACCGAGATGGCCCCCTCGATCTGAGATTGCGGCCCCTCTGAGCTGCGACGTGGTGGCAGCCCCAATGCCCCCCCCCCCCCTGGCTGCGCCCCTGATTGAGTGTGGCTAACAGATGACGAAGACCGCTAGTCAATCGGATGCGGGATTCCAAAGATATAAGCTCCTGAAAAGCGTTACGGTTGGGTCGGTCGCGTATATGTGATTAAAATCCCGTATTCAGTGAGGACTCGCGAGCGCTTCGCGCTCGCTCGTAGTTATAGATCCGGTTATATCCATATTCGATTCTGGTGCCCTTTCGAAGTGCTGTCCCCATCATGTGCTTTCAATTTGCATAGAAAGCATGCACTGAACATTGCATTTCATCAGAACCTTTCATTGTATCGTCGCTACGAACCAGAATTTAATTTGCATCGAAAGTATGCACTGCATATTTTATTTGGTAGCAACTTTGCAGTGAAGTACTGTCGCAACGAGCCAGAGAGCACGCCCACCCTAGACCTGCCTCTCATGAATGTTAACGTGCCTGTGGCGCATATTTGTGTCGACTGGCGCGATGAGACTGACCGTCTGGCGACTGACGTGCCTGATGCACCGCACGTGACCGGTGTGTTCGAATGAGGCTGCAACTTGAGACTGACGTGACTGTGAAACTGACGTGTCTGATGCATATGACGTGACCCGTGCCTGAAGAATCTGACGTGAGCCTGACGTGACGTGAGACTGACGCGTCTGATGTATCTGATGGGACCTTTCCCCGAATAATCTGGTGTGAGCCTGGCCGCTGACGTGACGCAGGGTCCTAGGATTGCTTTGGAGCTAGGGTGCGGAGTGGAAAATTCTGGCTAAAAAACAAGCATAAAGGGTGGAAAATTCAACCAACAAACATAATGCACACAACAAACAACAATGCATATTATGCACTCGGCTTTATCAATACCCAATTACCCGCTTACCAAAATGAGGTATTACCTAAGCCAATTTTTACCTGTCTTTCTCTTCACAGATTGCACCTATCATTACATCAAAAAATCTGTATCAGGGTTCCAATCATTCAATACATACAATTTAGTATAAGGATTGAACAATTAACAGTAAAACTCGGGAAGGAGAGTGGAAAATAATATCCATATGGTGTCGTTTTCTACCAAAATTTCACAATGTTATGACACTGCGTGACGTGACTGTGAGACTGACGAGCAGCTGACGCCGCGACTACCGTGCCCACAGCGCCGTCGTGCAAGCCGGGCCGGTTCTTCAACCTGACGTCACTGAGCTGCGACAAGTGTCCGGCGGGCCAGTACTCGCTGGGCGGCGGCCAGGTGTTCGACGAGTGGAGCAAGGTGCCGCGCGGCTTCCAGGTGGTCACCGAGCACTTCAAGACCTCCTTCCTCAACGTCAAACGGCTCGGCGCCGACGTCAACTGTGACGAGTCAGTACCGAACGAGTGGACACTCAAACACTCACACCGAGTGTCTAGTAGGAAAGTCCCAGAAACGATGTAAGATTAAATTCACTTCGAACACTCAGCACCGCATGTGCACCATGTAATAGGTTACCGATATAAGAAATCCGACGAGTGGAACACTCAAAAGACTCACACGAGTCATAGCAAACCGAACGAAACAAATGTGGACACTTCAAAGACACTCACACCGTAGTCTAAGAGTATATCCCGAACTGATTGGACAACTCAAACTCACGTACGCATCCTCCGAGTCAGTGTCGATCGATGTGGACCACTCAAACACTATCACATACGCCGATACAGTTTACCGAGACGAGCGGGACACTCTCAAATGCACTCACACACGCGTCGAGTGTGCGATACGAGCGTGACACTCAAGACACTCACACTCGTGTTGAAGTAAGTCGACACGTGGAGTGGACACGCTCAATATCACCTCAACACACGAGATCCCATGTTCGAACACTGAGGTGGACAGCTTCAAACCCTATTCTGCACCGAGTCAGTACCCGAACGAATAACCAGTTTGGACACCAAAACACTTCCACCGACCATCAGATAACAACCGCAACAGTTTGTCACTCAAACACTCCACACCGAGTCGTGGTCGAACGAATTGTGTGGACACTCAAAACACTCAACACCTGAGGTCAGTACCGAACGAGGGACACTCAGACCACTTCACACCGAGTTCGAGTGTCGAAGCTCAGAGTGTATCAACTCCAAACAGTCACTCAGCCGAAGTTTCAGCTACTCCGGAACGATTGATCTTCTAGCACTCACACCGAGGTGTCGAGACCTGACAGTACGAACGAGATGGACACTCAAACACTCACACCGAGCAGTGTGCGAACGAGGGACACCCATTTAAACACTACACACCACGAAGTCATAGTATATCTCGAACGAGTCGACACTCACAACACTCCCACCGAGCAGTGATCGAAACGTAGTTAGTGGACATCAAACAACTCACACCGAGTCAGAATTCTTAATAACAAACAACGAGTGGACTACTCGAAACACTCACACGCAGTCAGTGCGAACGAGGTGGACACTCTAAGACCGCTCACACCGATCAGTTACCGAACGAGTGGATACACTCAAACACTTCATACTCACGGAGTTCTCAGCTGTCAGATACGAGTGGTTCAAAACACTCACTCAACCGATTTCAACAGAGTACGCGCAAACGAGTCGACACTCAAAACACTCACACCAGAGTCTCACTGCGCTAGAAGTTAAAAACCGAAACGAGAGTGGATACTCAACACTCACACCGAGTCAGTGTGACGATGTGGTACACTCAACCTCACACCGAGTGCTTCATATTGTTTTAATTTTGATTTGAATTTTGTTTTAATAGTATCGGATCAGTCCGTGTTTGTCATTTGAAGCCCATATTTCACAATATGTCTAATCATAGATAGCGAGTAGTACTACTGTTATCTATGGTATAATGTATATCCACATATCCACGTTGTATCGTCCAGCTGCAGCATTCACGTTGCAGTTGGACGATATATTGAATTCACTATATTCACTCAAGTGAATTCACTACAGTGAAATCACTTCTAGCCTATAGCATGGACACTTTTCCAGTTAGCAGCCCAATGGATCCAATAGTGGATTATCATGCACTATGAACGCCATCGAATAGTGTACGCGGGCACGCAACTTATAGCGTGTTATCGATCTGCCCTGGCGGCGGGTGGGGCGGCCTGCGTGCTCAGGTGCTGTCTCTATGTATGATGTGGCGGTCAATGTGGCAGGTGGCCGCTGGCCACCTGTTTACATACGAAGGAGCGCCGCACGCATCCGATCGATCTAGCCTGCAGCGGTCAGACGCGGCCGGTCGGTGGTGGTGGTGAAAAACATCACTGTTTACAGATGGACTCACTGCGACATGCCGCGAGTGCCCTCCAATGGGATCTACGGCCGCGGGTGGGGAGGAATGTAGTCTAAAAAGAACTAAAGTTTTCGGCCGCTAAAAGTTAGGAAGGAACTAAAGTTCGCGCCGCGGCTCGAGTCCATCTGCCTATATGTGATGGTAGCCGCTTCCGACGGCCTGCTTCTCCGTTCCCTCTAACTTGCTGGAGCTTGGACATCTAGCCAAATGCAGTGTAAGAAGACGCCTGGACCGGATGATCTGCGCGAAACATCTGCGACATTGGGCCCCTGTGCCAAGCTTGCCCTCCTCCGCCTACTGCACCTGTCCTGGGGCAACAGTCAGGTTCCTCTCATGGCGACGGGCGGTCATCATCCCGAGTCCCCAAAGCGGGAAAGATCCGTAAGTTGACTACGAGCTACAGACCATCGCTTCTCACCAGTATCTGGCCAGCTGGGCTTGAGGCGTCTAGTCGCTGCAGACGCACCAAATCTGTAGTTTGAGCGCGAGGCCTCGTGCGCCAACAGGTCGGTTTCCGGCGCGGAAGATATCATTGAAGAAAAATCTGGCTCGGCTTGACCGCGTGTGCAAAGACGGTGGAACAAACCAACCCAGGGGCCCGGCCGCTAGAGGTCAAGACCGCCGAGAAATTACGTGATACTCGCCTTCGTATTTTCCAGGGCCTATGACCTCATTTGATCACAGGATATTGCGTCTGAAGCTCCTGCGCTTGGGGTGCCCCCAGTGTATGACGACATCGGATCTGAGCGTTCCTCCGGGACGCGAGAAGCATCTGTCGAAGTCACGGCGCCCGAAGCGGAGAGCGTCCGATTCCGTGCCGCCTCCCCACAGTGCAGCGTTCTGGCACGACGCTTATAAGCTGTGGTTCAGCCGATTCTCATCACAGCGTGAAGGACTGTCACGAACACTGACACATTCCATGTTACACCGGCTGGTCCCCAGGCCTGCGCCTCCTTGGGTAACCTTCGATCGGCTCCTCCACTTCGGCGATCACTGCTCTGAGCTGAGAAGAAAAACACGCCCCCGCATCGCCCAGCTTCGACGAATGACCGGTAGGAGCTGGGGTCTCGGAGAGCGCCAACTCAGAGTGGTGGCGAATGGTTATATCAGAGGGGCCCTGGAGCATGCGGCGGGGGCCTGGCTGCCTGCGGCCTCGTCCTCCCACATGGAGCTGGTAGATCCATGAGGAGAAATTACCGGGATTGGCCACTCTCTGTCGGCGCTTTGATGTAGGAGACCATGGCGGGCCACCTAGCGGTCTAAAGCGCGAATCTTCGACATACAGGGAAGCTTCCGCCAACTTTGCATCAAGGCCGAACACGTCCCCTCGTTATCTTCCGATCTAATAACCGCAGCGCGATGCCGCAAGCGGCAATAGAAAGCTCTTCATGAACGAACCAGAAGCATACGATAAATATTCAGATAAGCGTTCACATGTCAGTCCCACAGCCAGGGCAAGGGTAAAATGATGCCCCCATATTTCCGCCCAAAGCTTAGATTGAAACTCTTTTCACACAAATTGCTCTCCAAGGTATGATCAACAAATAACCTCAAAGGTATGGTATGAACAAATTGGTATTCAGTATGGTTGGATCCCATTATTTTGAAATGCGCATACACATTTCCATATAATTAAATACCAATGAAGGTACAGCACGGCACGCCCACCATAATGATCCTTACTTCAAAGGGATTATATGATGCCAATATTTATCTGCCGTCAAAAACATCAACTTACTCTGCAGAGGGAAAAAAGATCTGAAGGCAACTTTCGCGTTCGACGCTATTTAACATAAACAAACCCGTCTTCTGTTGTCGTTTGGTCGGTCACATTTGTCGCTGATGGCCATCCAGGGTATTTCAATCCATGTAGATCGGGAGCTGCGAGCTTGCGGCGCGTGTCGTGTGGTAACGGGCTGCCGGTCTCCACACCAGTCCACGCGCTAGATGGCGAGGCGGGAATCTCCCCGGCCGCCACGCGCGTGCGGTCCTAGCGGCCCGCATGGTGGCATGGCGCCTCACATCCAAAAGGAGGACCCGTTTCAGAGCAATGGTGGCGCGACCCCCCGCCCGAGCGCCTGCCGACAACTTCTGGCTGAGGGACCGTGGTCGCTAAGGGCTATCGCCCTGATTCCACCGCCATAGCCGATCACCATCAAGTTCGAAGAACGACTACATGTCACCATCCGCCGTGGTGCCCCCCCTCCGGAGATCTCCATCAGCCTGAAGGTGGGGCCGATGGGCGCCGAAGCACCGCCGACGTTAAGCGAAGAACGGCATGGGAGGAGGCCTGGAGGGATTTCCGGCCAGAGTTCATTGAGGTGTGGACGGCGGCCTCAGCGACGGCGGAGTCCTGAAAGGAGGGGGTGGAGCCTACCATCCACCTGCACAACGGCGACACCCAGTGACGTCTGAGTTGACCGCGGGACTCCTCTGCTCCAGCACACGTGCGAGCTTCTTTCGCCCGAGGAGCAGGCGATAGCGGAGCTCAGGAGCTTAGAGGACCGCGACGTGGTTCACCGATCATCATCTGCACTGACTCGCAGGCGGCGCTGGCTCTCCTGCAGAGTGGCCCGGCGTCTCAGAGGGCGCCGGTGGCAGCGGGACATCTGGGAGCTTCTGAGTCCCTCACTGAGTCAGCTGTCACCTGCAGTGGGGCCCCTGCCACTGTGGCTGCGGAACGAGACAGCGGACGCTCTGCGAAGAGGCTAGCGCCTCCTAAACAGACACCCCCATCGACGTCGCCGCCATCCAGAATGCCGTCTTACCTCACGCACACACACTTGCAGCGGGCATGGCCAAATCAATTATAGGTGGTTCAAATCAATTATGAGAACCCGCCTTCCGACCAGGTTGGCGACTGTGATTCGCCTGGCTGCGGTAGATGCTCCATCACTCCGGGCCGGCCTCTGGAGTGGGTCGGAGCAATATCTGCACCGGATCGGCCGCCGCCTACGCTCGGATGCGAGAAGTGCAGGAGACCGTGGGATGTCCCGCCGCCCTCTTCTCCTTTCTTTTTTATGTCGGCTGTTGCCGAGAGAGGCCGATACGCGCCGGCATGTGCTGCTGCGGTGCCCCCCCACCACGCTCTTGCTTGGAGCCCGCCTCCGGTGCCTGGGCACCACACACCCAGAAACATCCACCCTGAGAGACGACGTGTGGTGGTGGCCTTGGCCGCCGGCTTACCGCGCCCCAAACTGAGCCTCACGCTACGCCCGGATCCCCCGGGGCCGAGGAAGTACGACGACGAACGGACGAGGAATGTAAGTCTGATCAGCTCTGGATCAAATTCGCCCGGTGTCCCAATAATAGCGTGTTTTCGTTGGAACTGGTGCAGGGAAATAACCACCTGGTTTTCTGGTCTTGTTGGCAATGTGCCCATATTTAAAGGGATGACTTCGGGTTGCCTTTAATAGTTATTTTTTCCTTAGCCGCATTGTCATTCTGCATTGTCTCGGCTGCAAATAAACCTTCGCATTGGAAAGATGGGAGGGCGGGGAATGAGAATTTCACACCTGAAGTAAATTGAGGCGCGGAATTGGCATGAGGTTGGCTTGAGAGGTAGGGGTTACGGCGTTGTCGAACCTAATGAATCTGTTGCTGAATGTCGCTGTTAGCCAGTGTGCACAAACTGAGTGTCGTGTTGTTTCAGTTCCGGGGCAGCCTCGCGGCGAGATGTGTCGTTCAGCTGGCTGTAGACCCGTGTTTCAGGTGGTGGGGTTTTGATGGTGTTTTCAGTTTCGGGTTGGGCCGCCCTCGACGGCGAGGTGCTGCCATCAGCCGGCTATGGACCCGTGTTCAGGTGGTGGGTTGGATGTGTTGTCAGTTTCGGTGGGCAGCCTCGCGGCGAGGTGCTGCCATTCAGCCGTATAGACCGTGTTTCAGTGTGGTGTTGATGTGTTCCAGTTTCGGTGGCAGCCTCGCGGCGAGGTACTGTCATCAGCATGGCTGTAGACCACGATGTATCAGGTGCGTGAGGTTGATGTGTTTCAGTTTCGGGTGCAGCCTCGCGGCGAGGTGCTTGTCATCAGCTGCTGTAGACCCGTGTTTCAGGTGGGGGGTTGATGTGTTTTCCAGTTTTCGGTGGCAGCCTCGCGGGTCGAAGGTGCTGTCATCAGACCGGCTGTAGGGACCCGTGTTTACAGGTGTGGCGTTGATTGTGTTTCAGTTTCGGGTGGCAGCTCGCGGCGAGGTTGCTGCTGTCATCAAGCCGCTGTAGACCCGTGTTTCAGGTGGTGGGGTTGGATGTGTTTCGAGGTGGCAGCCTCGCGGCGAGGTGCTGTCATCAGCCGGCTATAGACCCGTGTTTCAGGTGGTGGGGTTGATGTGTTTCAGTTTCGGGTGGCAGCCTCGCGGCGAGGTGCTGTCATCAGCCGGCTGTAGACCCGTGTTTCAGGTGGTGGTGTTGATGTGTTTCAGTTTCCGGGTGGCAGCCTTCGCGGCGAGGTGCTGTCATCAGCTGGCTGTAGACCCGTGTTACAGGTGGTGAGGTTGATGTGTTTCAGTTTCGGGTGGCAGCCTCGCGGCGAGGTGCTGTTCATCAGCCGGCTGTAGGACCCAGTGTTTCAAGGTGGTGGGGTGTGATGTGTTTCAGTTTCGGGTGGCAGCTTCGCGGCGAGATGCTGTCATCACCGGCTTGTAGACCCGTGTTTCATGGTGGTGGGGTTGATGTGTTTCAGTTTCAGGGTTGCAGCCTCGCGGCAGGTACTGTCATCAGCCGGGCTGTTGACCGTTGGTTTCGGTGGTGGGGTTGAGTGTTTCAGTTCGAGGTGGCAGCCTCGCGGCGAGGTGCTGTCATCAGCCGGCTGTAGACCCGTGTTTCAGGTGGTGGGGTTTGATGTGTTTCAGTTTCGGGTGGCAGCCTGCGGCGAGGTACTCATCAGCGGCTATAGGACCCGTGTTCAGGTGTGGGGTTATGTGTTTCAGTTTCGGTGGCGCCTCGCGGCGAGGGTGCTGTCTCATCAGCGGCTGTAGACCCGCGTTCAGGTGTGGGTTGATGTATTTTCAGTTTCGGGTGGCAGCCTCGCGCGAGGTGCTGTCATCAGCCGGCTGTAGACCCGTGTTTCAGGTGGTGGGGTTGATGTGTTTCAGTTTCGGGTGGCAGCCTCGCGGCGAGGTGCTGTCATCAGCTGGCGGCCCCTGCTCGTCCGCCCTGGTGTACGCCGTGCATCTGGTGGAGCCCGGCACGCTCAAGTTCGAGTACCAAAACACCAACCCAGACGTGCTCTTCAAGTTCCTGGTACGTGTGTGGAAGGGTCCGGCGGGCGGCAGATCTGGAAAAGATCAGCGGTAATGGTGTTGATCGGACGTGTTACGTGCAGCTGCTGTGTGCTACAGCGCTGTACCGCCAATTCATCCGACGTAAGAGCGTTACTGGGTAGGTTAAGTAGGATGTGCAAAATTTACCAAGTTATCAACGCTTCTATTGAGCTGTTCTATTGGAGTGTCAAAATGTCCTACTTGTTTCAAGAGTTGCAGATACTTCCTCGGAGTTGAACATAATGTACGCCTTTGCAACGCCAACGCATGGCGGCCCACATTTACGGCATAAGGATATGCTAACCTTTGAACGCCACCCACACGAACATTCCAGAGGTGGTTAATATGTCTGACACATGAATGTTCGTCTTTATCTGTGTTAATTTATTCTTAAACCGTTTGCTATATTAGGAACAGTTGGGACACGTCACATCGCAGCTCCCATTCAGGCCCCGACCATTAATTAAGCACGTCTTACTTTAATATGAAGCACTGGATATTGTCTTCTGTCAAAGCAAGGCCTACTCTGCTATAATAGATGGTGTGCTCATACTGTCTGCCAAGAATAGCGATCTTAGGTGGTGAAAATGTGCTTTCAGCGGTGAAAGTCCCCGATTGTAAGCTTTCGAATTCCTCTTCACTGACTGCTATTGGCTATTACATGCCACCGCCAGCGATGATCCGTGATTGTGATTGGCTCTTATATGCCACCGTTAACCATGACCGGTGATAGTGAATGGCTGTAATGTGCTGTCGGCAGCCGCAGGACGACCAGTGCCAGCAGCTGGTGGGTCTGGAGGACAGCACATGGCCGGCGCTCACCAACGAGGGCGAGTGGAAGACCATCAAGGTGCAGCTGAAGAAGGGCCTGAACGTGCTGCACTGGAAGACGATCGGCATGGACCTGCACACCGGCAAGGCGGTGCTCATCAAACGCATCGAGATCAGTGGTGAGTGTCGACACGCTCGGCCGGCTGCCTCCTCCGCCGGCCAGACGGCTGCTCTCAGCTGGTGCGAGCTGACGGCAGCACGGTGAGTATTTCGCGAGTCGCAGAACGTGACGGCCGCCACTGCTGCGAGGATTATGTGGGGATAGATGTGTCCAGGCTCGGATGTGGGACTGGGATGCAGAGACGGGTAGAGAGTAACGCTCTGCGAAAGTTCCCACCAGTTGCCATCGGATTGTCTGATCCTGGTGACCTGCACGTTAGAGACGTTTATTGATCGTTAGCGCCAGCTCGCCAGTGTACCGTCTGGAGTTATCGATAGTGTGGCGCGGCGGCGCGGACTCGGCTGTGCAGCTGCTCTGCCGGCCCTGTATCTGCCGGGACGGGAACAGAAGCGGGGGAGAACGGCGACCTACCGCCTGGTAACCTGATTATCCGGAGCGGCCTGCACGGTTCCCGCCGGTCGCGATCCTCTGGCAGCGGATGGTCGGAGGCGCTGGACGTTCCCGCACGTGTCGCGCGGTCAATACCGGCCGCCGCTGGCTGGCGAGGGGTCAGGTCAGCTGATCCGGGGTGCGTTGACGTCCAGCTCTGCGAGGGAGTGGAGCGCTCATCCACGAGGCGCTCGGCAGTGTCCGCAAATTTGTCTATTTGGGTGGGGAAATGACACCCAACTGTGAACAATTATCCACTCTCTTTCTCTAATTTAACAGGAGTGAATTTTCCACTCCCAATTATGATTGTGATATTGATTCTGATATAAATAAATATTAACTTAAAAATACATGATTTAGATAAAAACTAGGTATTTGCTTTTTCATATTCAACACTATCACTATCGTACCATTTGTCATTTTCTCACATAAATTTTCCAACTCTCATGGTCTTTGGTCTCAAGTTTTCCCACTTTGACACCAACCAATTGAATCTTGGGCATCACTGGGCGGCTCGGCGCCGAGCTGGTGTCCACGATGCCTCAAACTGCGCCGGCCTCATTCCCCGTCCCCCCCTTTCCCCCCCTTTGTGAGTCCCGGGCTCTGTACTCATAGCTTGCCCTCCGTACCCCTCTCCTCGACCGTCAGAAGCAGCTTCATACCGGACGATGGCTGGATTTGATGTCTGTGAGCTCTGTGACGCTGTGTGCGAACGTACTATTGGTTCCAAAATAAGCGTCCCGGCTGTGTTGGCTTGGCAAGCAGCTTTAAGGGAGTATAACGCCTTGGAAAATTATGAGAAATGATGGAAGATGAAGCCACTTCATCTTGGCACTCCATCTCTACATCAATGCATCATGCTTTTCCAAGGGCCGTAATATTCCTTAACTGCTGTGCCAGCCAACCCAGCGGGACGCTATTTTGGAACCAATTGGTACACGCCTGACTGTTGTGAAACTGTGGGCTCACTCGAGTAGCTGAGGTATCCCACAGCCCTGTCTCAGCCGAACTGCCTTCTCAGCGACCGGTATACCCCAGCCCCTCGGACCGACCATACGAGCTTTGATCCACATCCAGCCTCCATGACCATACGAACTGTGATGATGATGATGATGATGAGTGGGGTTTTAGGGCGGACCGACAACGAAGGTCACATGACGCCCACCCATACGTACCGTGACCCAGACTGTGACCTGCCGTCCTGTCGCTCCGCAGGTGTGGCCTACACCTCGTCCTGTACGCCGTGTAAGGCGGGCACGTACAGTCGCAGCGCGCAGGACCACTGCCGCCGCTGTCAAGCCAACACGCACTCGGAGCGCGGCGCCTCGCAGTGTCAGCCCTGCAACAAGAAGACCGAGTACGCGCCGCGCGGCTCACAGACCTGCATCAAACAGCAGCCCTGCTCTCGGCCGACTACTATGAACTGCACTCGCCGTGCGTGCAGAACAAGGTGTGTGGTGTCGCAGCGCTTACTAGCGGCGCACGGGCGGGGAAACTGTCGTCAAGCTGGGTCGTAGTGAATGGTCATGTGATGTGTCTCGCCAACAGTTTTAATTGAATTGTTATGTTTCGCCAGCAATGAAGTGTGAGACTAAATTGAAACAAATGGCTGCTTAAACTCGTACCTGATGCATGGACAAAGTGACAATTGGAGATATATCCCAGAAGAGATGCTTTTGACGTTACTGACAACTTTAACGTAAGTATTCCGATGTACAGGGTGTCCCAAATTACCCGAACATCTGTTTTAAGCGAATTGTCGCTACGAGACAGGCACTGTACCGCCGAAGCTTACGTTGGTCCAATACTTTTATTAAATACTCCTCAGGAGGTCGACTTGAACACCAAACCCTCCAAGGTCCGGTCGTGACCCGAGTCAGTTTCTAGGTAAGGTTTAGCGGCGGGTGGTTGGTTTTCGTTTTTGCAACCGCAAGCGCAAAACCAGCAACTGGGCAATGAAGGTACGGCCCTGGGTTCCGCAACAGAGCTGTTGGCATGATTTTTCATGACAGCCTCAAAATGGTGCGTGAACAGTTGGATATCAGTTGCACCCAATTTTACCAGTGTTAAAGCGTTGCAAAGGTGGGAGGGGACCCCCGGGGAAAAAAAAAACTTTCCCGGTTAGGGGAAAGTCCGGTTGCGACCGAAAACCAAAGTCTGCATCCGTCGCAAGAAAGTGATTTCGCGATGACACTAACAAACGCCACTTAATCACGCGCAAAGCTGGTCCACCGCATAACCAGGGGCTGGCTACACCACATCCAAATCATCGTGCATTCGCTATCTCGCGCAAAAAGGCTATAATTGCAGTCTTTAAAGCGGTTGCAAAAATACCGAAATTGACCAAAATGCAGCGCATCGCACCGCCTCAAGTTCGCAAGAGACCACACAAATGGGACCTAAAAGGACTGGAATCGCGTAGTGTGGTCCGATGTTGATCCATCTAAACTTTTCCACCCCCCGTAGTCGGCCAAAAAACGACGTGTGTGATCGTCAGACGGTGCGACGTTCTCGCGGCTAAAACGGTCAAGCGCACCAACAAAAAGTGCAAATGTGGGGAATGATGAGCCATTGTGCTCTCCTCTGAGCTGCACATGATTTCCTTTAAAAAAAAAACAAAAAAAAAACACTATAAATGTTACAGTAATTACCGTCAGAAAATTATGGCAAAAGAAGGCATTTGATACTGTGAAACGGACGGCCACAGACGGATCGGTTTTGAAAAGAAAGTTGGGCGAAGATTCAGGATCGCGTCATCTTCATGCAGGGGAGGTGCGCCACTTCAAACGGACCAAGCAACTCAACCAGTGCGCAGAAATAATGTATCAATGTTTGGAGAAAGTCATATGGACCTGCAAATAGCCTGGACTATAATTTAATTGAAATATTTGGCATCATTCAAAAAAAGATGATTCAAGAGAAACCTGTCACAAGCATTATCGAAGTTGTACACAGATCAAGCGGGCGTGGGCTAGGTGTTTCTCCGGATGTGCCGGCGAATATAGCTGCGATATGCCCAAACCTGGATACATCATTGCGTGCTGTTAGTTTGCTATGTTGTAAATAAAGACAAAAATTATGGTTGTCTTTTTCTTTGTTGTAAGACATCAAGAGCAATGTCGGGTAATTCTGGGACCACCCTGTTAGTTTGTAAAATGTCACGCGTTTCAGAAGCCATAATTTGCTTTTTGAGGATGAAGTATACCAGTCACTGAAAGCCCTTGTCAATAGCCATGACTCGGTGGTCTCTTCCGCACAATGAAATGTAACGGTGGGACTTCGCCGTGCGGGCATTTGCGAGGAATTCTGCCGGTAATGGGTACGACAGACCGTCTCCGCGTGACCGGTTAGGTGACAGGTGTGACTGGTGAGGTACGGAGTGAAATGTGACGCATAAGCCGAGATGGGATGTGAAGAGTGGGACGACTGATGTGACGGGTGAGAAGTGAGTCGCGGTTGGACGTGTAAGCTGTGACTGTCTACTGAAGTATCCTGTAACCACAGACCCGTCTAGGTTATACCACCATGTGGCCGTCCACAGGCTGTGCAAATTGTGACGAATGTTTGTTCATCGCAGACTCGTCTGGAGTACCACTGGGTGGAGCCGAAGATCTGCAAGGACGACCTGCCCGGCGCCGAGTCCCTACCGCCGTCCGGCAGTGAGAAGCCCTGTCCGCCCTGCAGTCCAGGCATGCAGCACGGTGACAGCCTCAGTGAAGTACAGAGGGCGCCCAGTCCTGCCGCCGTCCGGCAGTGAGAAGCCCTGTCCGCCCTGCAGTCCAGGCATGCAGCACGGTGACAGCCTCAGTGAGTACAGAGGGCGCCCAGTCCCTGCCGCCGTCCGGCAGTGAGAAGCCCTGTCCGCCCTGCAGTCCAGGCATGCAGCACGGTGACAGCCTCAGTGAGTACAGAGGGCGCCAGTGCCCTCCACCCCCTCCCCCCCCTCCCCCCCCCCCCCCCCCCCCCCCCCCCCCCCCCCCCCCATGCCGCGTCCGGCAGTGGAGAAAGCCCTGTCGCCCTGCATTCCAGGCAATTGCAGCACGGTTGACAGCCTCAGTGAAGTACAGAGGGCGCCCAGTCCCTGCCGCCGTCCGGCAGTTAGAAGCCCTGGCCGCCCTGCAGTCCCAGGCATGCAGCACGGTGACAGCCTCGGTAGTACAGAGGGCGCCCATCCCTGGCCGCCGTCCGGGCAGTGAGGAAGCCCTGTCCGCCCTGCCAGTCCAGGCATGCAGACCACGGTGACAGCCTCAGTGAGTACAGAGGGCGCCAGTCCCTGCCGCCGTCCGGCAGTGAGAAGCCCTGTCCGCCCTCGCATTCCAGGCATGCAGGGTGACAGCCTCAGTGAGTACAGAGGGCGCCCAGTCCCTGCCGCGTCCGGCAGTTTGAGAGCCCTGTCCGCCCTGCAGTCCAGGCATGCAGCACGGTGACAGCCTCGGTGAGTACAGAAGGCGACCGCCAGAGGACGTGCTTGGTTATCAATTATCACTCGGGCGCGAGACGAAAACAGTCAAGTTGTCTGAAAAATGTCACCCTCACCACTCACCTTTCAACCTCTGATCAGAACACGCATTTTTAGTTATCTATGAAACATTGGAATTATAGTATTTTGTTTATATTAGTTTTATGTTTAATTTAATTTTACAATATGTTCAAGCTGCTCGTGACAGTCATCGGGACATTGTTATTAAGCGCTGTAGAATTGCGGCCTGGAGGCTGCGACCTGTCGCGCTGTAGACAATCCAGGATCTCCCAGTGGCGCTGACAGCAGTGTTCCCATTTGACGTACCCCCGAGAGCTATCTAAAAGATCCGTCCCACCGGAGCGTCTGTCTTCAGAAAGGTCAAACGTCAGCGCCACATCCCCGGCCATCTATTGCTGCAGCGATGGCCACAGATAGGGCGGCTGTGGTGGCGGAATGGCGGGCGTGCAGAACATTGTGCCTGTTTAAGGAACATCTCGAGCGTAGTGCTGGGAAAGGCGGCGTTCTGCCGGAAGACCCACGTTTGTTTGTGTGCTGAGAAGTGATTTGGAATGTCCCAGGCCGAACGACGTGAACTCTCCGCAGTTTGCCCCGGTAATTTCCAGTGCTTTGTGCTTCTGTGACAGAGTCTTTGAATAGTAGTTTTGTATTGTTGAAAGGAGATTTAAAGTACTGATACGTCATCCATTACCTTCAACCTTGGCGTGGATACAAAATCCTGCGTTGAATTGTAGCACGGCTCCTGTCCATAAAATGGCAAAAATTACATCAACGTGGCACACCGCCGCTGACAAGAAACTATTGCGTTTCACAATTGAATATTCATCAGGGATTCCGTGCCATGCAATAGCCTTTACCCCACATAAATGCGTTCAGTTGGTCAGGCGAATCGACGTCTTTACCCCACATAAATGCGTTCGTGCGACGTCTTTACCCCACATAAATCGACGCCTTTACCCCCACATAAATGCGTTCAGTTGGTCAGGCGAATCGACGGGCCATTGCCCTCGAGTACCACCGGCGGTCGTCCGTCCAGCGTTGAGTACGCTCGTCCGCTCCGCACGTGACGTGCGGTCAGCACGTGACCTGCGGTCGCCAGAACGCCTGGTCTGACCTCTATCCTGAAGAAGAGTCCGCAGTCCAATTTGATCCAGGGACTCAGTCAGAAGGAGGGTGTTGCGCTCCGATCCACTCTATGTAACGAGACGTGCCGACGCTGCTGCGTCCCTGTCGGAAGTGACAGTGCTGCTGCCACGTCGGCAGTCGGTCGGCCGGCCGTCGGCAGTAATCAGGTGTCTGTCGGCAGCTCGCGGCGCTACTGCAGGATCGATCGGTCAGCAAGGCGACATACGGCGCTGCCACCGCCGCCGCCGCCGCCGGGCCGCCGCAGGAGGGAGGGAGGGGTCACTTCCGGGTCACCGGGGACGCCCGGAGCGATGGTCGACTACAGACGGCCTGGCTGAGAGCCCTCGGCACACGATCACATTATTAGTCTCATTAAGGCCATCTGTACAATGGCAGGTCGCCGACGTTTTGCAGGACATAAAGACAGACAACTTCCGGCCAATGCATTGTGAAAATGCATTGGGCTGTCGATGGACTTGGATGGACTTTGCATGCATGTACTTCACACTTTTCAGTTGGCTCTGACGGTAACTGGACTTCGCTGAGGTCTTTTGGAACTGTACCGGATCTTCTCAGTCGGTGGCGCTGAGCCGTAATATGTGGGCCGGGAAAAACTGTTTGTCTGCGGGTAGGTATTTATAAGTAGCCGCGGGCAAGCCGCGTCTGCCTGGTTAGCGGAACGGCCGGCCGTCTTGGGTTGATCCAAAACACAGACACCACGTCCGTGTCCCGGCCGTCTGAGTCCGGACACATGGGAACACGTAAGAGAGTGTGCAGCGGCTGACACGCGACCAACCGTATATATCCCAGGCATGTTTAGGTTTACGTCTTGGAGAAGCATAACAATCAGGAAGTAAGTCACTTCTGGGAATTAAAACAGGGAGCAGAGCATATGCCAAGGGCAAAAAATATGATCCAAGATCCACCAAGATCTCCATAGAAACTGAATTTCCAGGATTCCATTTATCCACAAAGAGATCCCACAATCTTCTCTAGGAACAAGATCACAGGATCTTGCTAAAAATATTTTTGTATGGATCTCAAGATCCACAGAGATGCCATGACAAAAAGATCCTGGGGATCCAGGATCCAAAAGGATCCCAGATTCATGATTCTAGGGATCCTGGATCCCAGATATTTTTGGGATATTGGCCATGTCTGATCCACATGTAAGTCTTACACCATTGACATCAGGGGATAGTTTTAAAGCCATGAAATACCATGCATTCTTGTATTTTAGCACCACAAAAAGTGAAAGTTGATAAGCAAGATTCACAAGTCACGGGACAAACTGATTCTACATGATCCAGGATCCACAGGATCCCACGTCAAAACAATTTTGCATGATCCAGGATCTACGGGATCCAACGACAAAATAATTTCCAGGATCCGAGATCCACAGGATCCCGCGACAAAATTGTCTTGCAGGATCCAGGATACAACAAGATATTGGATCCTAGGGATCCTGGATCTTGGATCTTGGCTTGGATCATGGCCCATGTCTGACAGGGAGTATGCCTACTATTTTAGAATGTCAAAAATATTACGGTAAGATGCTTTTGGTTTGATTGTTGGATACAATCAAATTCACAACTGGAGTCCAGTTAGTTGAATTTTTTCACTTTGACTCTTTTTCTTATTTTGTATTTCGATATTGATAAATCGATGGCCATTGGCCACTACTAACAGGGGAAAAAGATGTAGTGTAAAACGGCGCACCTAACTTAAGACAATACAATTACGGTCAAATCATACAAGATACAGAGACAAGCTTTGCACAGCATGTTATTGCCACTGCAAACTTTAGTACCTATCTGCAAGTTTCGTAGCTCTAAATTGATATCTTCGTCGACAAATGGCGTCGAAAAATGACCATCAAGCGTTGCGAGTAGGGAACAGACAGACGGTACTGTTCGGCTGCTGCTATCAACGCGCACGAGCTGTTTTGTCGAATTGCTATTGTCCGGCGCTAACGATATGCTAGCAAATTTTATGCATATTTCGATTTTAGCAATGCTTCAAGCCTTCTAGTAGTGGTGAACGATGAACCTTCTGGAGTCTACCCGATAATTTTGTGATTCCATCACGTTTCTGGAGTCTTTGGAATATCTGAGTAGCTAGGGTGAATCTGGAGAATTTAAGTCATGGTTCAATAATTAAGAACATGTTGTTTTCAGCTAAAGTAGACCAGTGTCAATAACCCCAAATAAGCGATGTGAGGAGCACAATCCCATTAACAGGGATCTATTACATATTTGTAATGCCCAAATGCTTGGGAAATATCGTCTATGTGCGATTCAGTCTTTGTTCATTATTTGTTCATTCAGTCTTTCACCACCAGACGGGAAGTTCTGGTGGTGAAAAACCCAGCAAGATGGTGGGTAGACTGCCCCGCACAGCAGTCATGTCCGGCGGCACAGCCTACATGTCAGGTAGACTGCCCCGCAGCAGTCAATGATCCGGCGGCACAAGGCATCTTGGGCTACATGTCCAGTGTGACCCCGCACAGCAGTCATGTCCGGCGGCAAACATAAATGTCAGGTAGACGCCCCCCGCACAGCAGTCACTGTCCGGCGTGCACAGCCTACATGCGTAGACTGCCCCACCAGCAGTCATGTTCCGGCGGTACACGCCTATGTAGGTAGGACTGCTCGCACAGCAGTCATCCGGCGGCACAGCCTACATGTCAGAGTAGATCTGCCCGCACAGCAGTCATGTCCGTACGGCACAGGCCACATGTCAGGAGACGCCCGCACAGCAGTCAGTTCGGGCACAGCCTACATGTCAGGTGAAAACCGATCGACTTCATTCGTGCAGTAGAAGGTGCTATTTAACAATGATTGCTTATCAATGTGAATGACAAAGATTGAATCGCAAGTGGGCGAAAGAAGCCTGTCGGGCCGGCGGACTAGCATCCCACTGTAAACACGCATAGGCGGAGGCTTCACGGGGACGTCCAGGAAACTGAGTGGAGGAGAGGGGGTTCAGGACTTGTTACGGTGGATGCAAATTTGGACTGGGGCTGGGCCGGGGGTGAGTGAGAAGGTGGATGGAGGGAGGGGTTAACTGGGACCCGAGGGGCGCTACTCCCCTTACACCGGCCGAAGCCGATGCCCCTACGGGGAAGGAAGACTGATACGCAGGTTTATTTCTGCTGCTGGCCAATCGAAACTGTATGTATTTGCAATCGCAGCTACAAGAGTTAGTTTACCTGCACTCACTGTCCAGTCAGAGTGCATATTTTTTCAATATTAGTCGTGACAACATTTTGCTAGTTGGGTCCGCCGGGTCCAAACATGCCGGCTTACACCGGGTATAACCGGTAACCGAGCCCATTTTTCAGTTTTTGAGACCGGGTCCGGTCTGGGTTCCAAAAAATATTCACTTTAGCCACCTCTAGTTCTGCCCCACTCGTTGCCGTGCGTTCTCGTCCCGCATTGGCGTACGCTCGGAGATCCGGACAGCTTGAAGGCGAGCAAGTGACAGTTTATTTGGTCGTGATTTCCAAGGTGCTTCTATCTGTGACGTCACACGTGTCAATACTAGCCACGCTTAAGCGCTTAGTTGTACCTGAGCTGTGCATTGCTGTGTGTCACCCCGGTGTGAGCTGACTTTGAGCACCACACCTGATGCGTGTGTCTTCCCTCCGCAGAGTGTGAGTTTTGCGGCCGCGGAGCGTTCAGTGACGGCACAGCCCGCTGCCAGGCGTGCCCGCCCAACACCGCCCCGGACTACGGCTACCACCTGAGCTCGTGGAACTCGCTGCCGCCCGGCGTCAAGGCCACCTGCATGAGCTTCGACGGTACGTGCTGCTGCTCAGGGTGGGATGGTGGCGGGTTCCAAGGGGTTGTGTTCACAGCAGAGAGATGAGGCGCTGGTGATTTATAACCAGTCAGATTTGATGATTGTTAACTATATGTTTGCCTTTCTAGTGCTACACAATATAAGGGTGGTTTCAATTAGACCACATCAGCCTCTTGAAATGGAATGTGAGAGCTTGTTTACTGACCCAAATTACAACACTCACAAGTTAATTACGAATTTCGTCTTCCTATCATTAGTTCCTTTGTGCCCCATCGGTTTCATCAAATACTCCTCAGTACCACTGCACTAGCCGATACCAGCCATGCCCACCTCCTCCATCCTCCATCCCTCCCCGGTGACCTGACCTCTTAACCCGCGCCGTGTGCGCCTGAGCTGACCCTATCCCTACCGGCGGTGTGCGTCAGGCCTGGGCTGCAGCACCACCAGCGGCTGGCAGGTGGCCGGGGACCATATCCACTCTGGCTGGGGCCACGCGGACGGCGTCTACCTGGTGCTGTCGCTGGCCGTGGCCGGCTTCCGGTCGACCGGCGGACTGCAGAACGGAGCCGCCAGGCAGGTCGGAGACGTCACATTCAGCTTCGAGGTCGACTGCAAGACCGACTGCGAGTTCGCCTTCATGCAGGTATGTGGAGTGGACATGGCGGGGCGTTAGGATAGGGGTGCGTGCCTGTGGAGAGGGGCGGATGGGAGGTCGTGATGGCGGCGAGGAGGAGGGACTGAGTGGCTTGAGTGTCTAGCTCCTACCCAATACACATTTTGATGTCGGGCCGACGTCGGCAGATGTCGGCATCTCGGAAGCGGCATGCCAACGTCGGCTGGACCTCGGCTGGACGTCGGCATAGGCGGGCATATACGACGTCCAGCCGACGTAAAACCGACGTCGGGCTGACGTCGGCGTGTTTACTGGGTGTGGAGTAGAAAGTTACGGTTATGGTTAGCCAAGAAGCACCAAGGTCGATAAAGCGATCACATAGCCACGTTATGTGATCAGATGTACTGGTACCTACATGATATAAAACACATCTGGATATTTTCGGACTGTCGTTTTTCATGCATGTTTGGCTGAGAGTCTCGACATCGCAGGCTCAGCTGGTGTATGGTACAAACCACAGGTTTGTTTATTTTCGGGCTCTTACTTCTCGGGGTATATACTATATACTGCAGATGTGTGGCTGAATCGCCTCCGACTTCACACATTATCCGCAGACTCGGCGGTTTGACAGCATCCGGCGTCTCCTGTTATATCGACCCGGTTTACTGAACACTTTGGACCATCCTCATAACGCCGAATAGACGGGCGTGAGCTTACGTCCATGGCTGCTATATCAAAAAGCAATGCTTGTACTTCTAAAAACTGCCCTATTTTGGAGTCAAAGTTTGGACGGGGAGCAGGAAGTCAGTGAACTTCGATGTTTTGAAATCGTTTGTTGACAGTTTTATCTGTATATGCATGCCGGACCGTATGGAGGTGACCGCTGGTGCCGACCGGTGAGGGTGTTCGTAGACGGCAGGGCGACAATGTTATTGTAATCTGACGGCCGGGACCCCACTCATGACATGACACCCCACTCACACTTCCATCAAGACCCTGGTCACTGACCTCGTGTCACGACTCCCATGGGACTCGTGACACGCGACCGGGCCGACCAGCTTGCGCTGACGCACCATCCCCGCCGCCGTCACCGACGTACCCTCCGACACCACCATATCACATAACATACCGTCCGTCGCCGGGCCGAGATATTGCACCAGCCAGCATCAGCCAGCGCCGTCCCCCACGTCCTGTGTGTCGAGTGTTGACGGCCCGTTCTGAAGTGAGCACCTTTCGGCAGTTATTGGCCGCCCCAGGCCATTTGGAGCGTGTGTGGTATCTCGCCCGAGGGCTGTGTATTTGCGCGGCTCACTAACACAGGCTATTGGCTCGGACTGGAATGACCTGCTGCCGGCGTCGGCAGATTGATGAGGGCCTATATGACGCTGTTACAGCGTCAGGGGAACCAGGGGTCGATAGGCACGATACGTGGTTCGGCCAGCCGCGCCATTGTTCGAAAATCCCCTATATGAGATGGCAAAATGTGAATTGTTTACGATATTTAGGCCGCTCGAGCTCTCTCAGTGTTTATTCACGCATGTATTGTCCGGTTATTACAAAAAATGTGCGTCGCGTGTGTACTTAGCAATAGATTACCCCACATTCGACTCCCTGAAGCCCGAATGGCCAGCGCCAGGGCCGTTTCAGACCCATCAGGCAGCTAACCTGAATCATCTCGGCCCGCAGTCGACACCGAACACGGAGGTGACACTGGTGAAGTCGTGGACGGGGCGGCAGGCGCGCCAGCGGTTCACCTACCCTGTCACGCGCAACACCAGCTACACGCTCAGTTGGGTGTTCCAGAAGATGGGCTGGGACGACGCGCTGAACGCCATGGCCAGCAGCCGGCTCTACGACAGAGACATGGTGCGCATCTACAGCATCAACGTCACCAACACCATCGACGGCGGCGCCGCCTCCTGTATGCACTGTCCAAAGGTGAGCTCAGACTAGCGTGCAGAGGACACCGCGACTGGGCTTGATCGACTGCAGTTCCGGGGTTTTCTGCGGCGCTGGCTGTAATCTGCGATAGACGGTGATATGTCATCTGCTTCGTGAGAATCAGGACGATTCGGCTAATCACACCGGCAGATCATATTTTAGACTGCCAGTGATGAATACTCGTCATTCTCAGTGGACACGGTGGTTAGTGTGCACATGTTTACCATTGTATTTCAGGGTACGGGAAGCTGCACGCCTGTCCGATTTCCTGGTTATTTTCTGGGCACGGAAGCACCCAGTATGCGCTGTCCCGCTATGTTTCAGGGCACGAAGGACCAGTCCTGTGTGCCGTGTCCTCCTGGCCACTATGTGGAGGACAGGCTGACATGTCAATGTTTCAGGGCACGAAGGACCAGTCCTGTGTGCCGTGTCCTGCGGGCCGTGACTATGTGGAGGGAAGGCTGACATGTCAATGTTTCAGGGTACGAAGGACCAGTCCCTGTGTGCCGTGTCCTCCTGGCCCACTATGTGGAGGGCAAAAGGCTGACCTCTAATGTTTCAGCGGTACGAAGGACCCGTCTGTGTGTCCGTGTCCTCCTGCGCCACTATGTGCAGGGCGAGGGCTGAATGTCATGCTTTCAGGGTCGAAGGACCCCAGTCCTGTGTTGCCGCTGTGCTTCCTGGCCACTAGTGAAGTGGGAGGGGACGGCTGACTATGTCAGATGTTTCAGCACGTGTACGGAAGGACCGTCACTCGTGTGCCGTAGTCCCTCCTAGCGCCACTACATTGTGGAGGGCGGAAGGCTGACCTGTCAATGTGTCAGGGTACCAAGCGCACCGTCCTGGTGTGCCGTGTCTCCTGGGCCACTACTGATGAGAGGGAGGATGACATGTCAATGTTTCAGGGTTGACGCAGCGACCAGCTCCTGTGTCCGTAGTCCTCCTGGCCACTATCGTGGAGCGGACGGCGCGGGCTGCGCGGTGCGCACCTGCCCGCTAGACACGGGTGGTTGGTGGGGGACGCCGGCTCCAGCCTACGACGCAACTCGTGCCAGCGCTGCGGGCCAGGCCTCTCCAGCTCGGATGGCGAGCGGTGCATCACCAGCTGCACCGCCAACGTCAGCGGACGCGTGTTCGACTTCTCCCGGCTGAACAGGTGCGACGACAGCGGGCCGCGGCGGGTCTGACGGAACAGGAGATGGATTGGGAGGGGGACGGATAGGACGGACGTGGTGCTAGAGGCCGAGTGTGACCAGTGTGGCAACGCAACGGTGCTGGTGTGAGCATGGAACAATGTGGGTGTACGCTGAGTAGTTTGCTTTGTAAGCCTGGATAGGGGATAAGCCGGATGACGTTCGAAGTCTGCTTTCTTCCATGCATGTCCGCCATGTCTGCTTCACTTTACCGCTCCCTGTGGCTGTACGGCGTGTGTTCTGACTGGGCCTGGCTGGCGACAGGCCGTTTCCCATAGAGGGCAGCACGCTGTTCACGGCGTCCGGCACCCAGTACTTCCACCTGTTCAACATGAGCCTGTGCGGTGAGGCGCGCGCCACCTGTCGAAACAACGTCTCCTATCACGAGGAGGCGGCCGACGAACAGGGAGTAGGGGTGAGTACTGGCGCTGTGATCTGTATACCAGAATCTCACATGCAGTGTTGTTACTTAACGAGACAGCAGCAGACTTCAGTTGGATACCGAACTGGAACGCCATCTAACAGCCTTGGTCGCACTTCACTTACCACTGACTGACGTCATATTGTCATATGTGCGAGCATGGTTTATATATGTAGTTAAGCTTATGTATTTCATTCTATGACTTATACACAATGCAGGAAGCACAAGCACATCTTCTCCCCGTCGTCCAGACAGAAACCAACCAGTCAGTTACTCAGAGTACGTTGAACACTTAGTGCATGCAGCCTGTGTCCGCCCGGCCAGCTCACTGTGCCACTATTTCGTCGCCTCCAGCAGTCTGTCGATACCGATGCAGTCAGCATCCGACCCTGTAGCCGCTGTCCCCACAGGTGGAGTCGTTCCTGTGCCGGAGCACGGTGGTGCCGGCGCGCGGCGACGACGGCTCGCGCCAGTCGTTCGCCACCCAGTCGGTCAGTCTGGCCGACCACCTGATCGGCGTCACCGCGGACCTGCAGCTGCAGGACATCCAGGTCTACCCCGAGTTCAGGCCAAAGAGCACCGACGCACTTGACCTGCACTTGTTCTTCACGTCACTGTTGTGAGTAGACGGCCGCGTGACAGTGGTGGATCAGTTTGACAAATGTGTCGTAATGCTGTCATGTTGCAGGGGCCGGTTGCCGCTGGCTTCTGATAGTCTCATCATAGTCATCCAATTGTTGTTATCTTTACTTGGTGTTGATATGTAACTGAGTACTGCAAAAACTAATGTAAACTGGGTGGATTATAAGTCGATCAATGGGTGGCATTTTTCGTAACCCGTGGCTGTTAGGCTGCCTGCAATTTGACTTAGTTCGCTAGACGTGCGGCCAGCCTGACCCCGCCTTTCTCGTTCGCCTCGCCCTCGGCAGCTCGACGCGCGCGTGTCCCAGCGGTCGGTCCGCCACGGTGACGGTGCGCTACAACCCGGAGCGGCCCGGGAACGGCACTGTCCTGCTGCCGTCACGCTGTCCGGACGGCACCTGCGACGGCTGCGACTTCCACTTCCTCTGGGAGACGGCGCTGGCCGGGCCCGCCTGCCTCGAGCACGACTACGTGTGAGTGGCGTGACATGCTGCAGTCACAGACGAAAATGTGCTGAACTCGTTCAGGTGTTCGGTGTGAGCTCCAGACAACCTCTGGTTAAACGGTAGAGGAGGGTAGTGGCGCTCCCTGTTGACCAGATTATAGCATGTCGGTGGAGAGGCTGGGTCACTTGATCAGCTGACCGGTAAGGATGTCTTGAGGCAGGGTCATGCTTCAGTTATTTTGCGGATTGCTATCTTGGTCGCTGGTAGGTTTAAAACGTGAATGAGTCGGAGACCTCTCAGACCGCCATGTGATATCCGAACGCTGTTCTAATATCCAGTTTGCGATCAGCCGTATTGGTGGCACACCTGTGACGTCATCGCACGCCACCCGTAATGCGGCGTGTCGCCGCGCTGAGCTGTATCCAGCCGGGTGTCTCCACTGTACGGCCTGAAGTGCGTGATAACCATACCGGTGTCTCCGCTGGCAGCGTGGTAAAGGGAGAATGTGAGGGCGGCCAGCAGCAGCTGCACTTCCTGCCGCCCAAACACTGCATCGCGCCGCAGGACCTCTCCGAGCAGACCAAGAAGGTGTCCTGCAAGACACACCTGCCGTTCACCATACAGGTACGTGTCCGATGATGGATCCACCGGCACCGCTGTGTCGGGAATGTAGTGTCGTGCTCTCGATTCCTTTGGCTATTAACAGTACTGAGCTGAGTGCTAACGGGACATAGTGGGGGAGTAGTTTGCTCAGTGATGGCGTGACCTTTGACCATCGCGATACCTGCGATGTTAATGAACAATAGTTTGTTCGGTTTAACTTGAGATGGGCTCGGCCAGACGTTGATGAAGTCTGTGACAGTCGACAGAAGGGCATCGACCTTTCGATGTATAAAGTCCGTTGGACGGGCAAAATAATATTGGTTAAAATTACATATTTAGCTTTTTTAGTTGGTACTGCGTAGGTTTTCTCTATCAACGTGTGACGTTTCGTTTCAGGTAACAATAGTTGGAGCTGTGTCGTTTGCTCTCTGCTTTTTCGTCCTGCTCTGCCACTACTACAAGAAGAACCAGAACCTCGAGTACAAGTACATGAAGCTGATCAAGTCGGCCAGCAGCAAGTACGTTTCACATATTCCTCGAATGTTGTCATGTATTAACTAATTATTAATTGAATATCTCTTACCTGATGTAATAGCATTCTACCCAGTTAAATGTGGCTAAGTTAAATAATGTATTCACATTGGGCGTTGCCATTGATCACATAAATGGACGCTCGTGCCCGATCTCCTGTTTTACTTGGAATAAGCCAAACATGGACCGGCAGCCCTGGATTTAGCCCCTGGAATGCAAACACCAGGCTGTGACCCGTCTGGTTAATATACCAGGATTGTTGACCCAGATGTATGCGAGGCTGTCGCAGCTCAGCCTCAGTATTACCTTTTGTGGCCGGGGACTGAGGACCACTAACCATCAGTTATCGACGGAGACCGGGACATGTGGAACATGTGCTGCCCTCTTACTGCCCGGCCCGGTTTCACAGGGACCAGGAGCGGCACCATGGTGCTGCCCCTCGTGCGGCGGCCGGGGACTGAGGTCATGGAGACGTGATGTGAACATGCTGCTGCCCTCTACTGACTTGGAGCCGGTGTTCACAGGGACCCAGGACGGCAACCATGGTGCTTGCCCTCTGCGGCTGCCGGCGGACTGAGGTCATGGAGACCGGGATGTGAACATGTGCTTGCCCTCTACTGCCCGAGGCCCGGTGTTCACAGGGACCAGGACGGCACCATGGTGCTGCCCTCTGCGGCGGCCGGGGACTGAGGTCATGGAGACCGTGGTGAGAACATGTGCTGCCCTCTACTGCCCGGGCCGCTGTTCACAGGGACCAGGACGGCACCATGGTGCTGCCCTCTGCGGCGGCCGGGGACTGAGGTCACGGAGACCGTGGTGTGAACATGTGCTGCACTCTACTGACTGGAGCCGGTGTTCACAGGGACCAGGACGGCACCATGGTGCTGCCCTCTGCCGAGTCCTGTGCGCTGGACGAGGGCGAGGAGGATGATATTCAGATCCACCAAGGTCGGACCACGTCAGGCGGGGGACTCTTCAGCCGCATCAAACACCTCACCAACAACGACAAGGTAAGGAAGAATCCACTACCTCGCCAACGACAAGCCTGGTGAGGCAACATCAAATATCTCACTATCTCTCAAATATCTCACGACAAGGTAAGGCAGCGTGAACGACTTGGGTCGGTCTTTCAGAAGTTCCACTCAATTCCGTTCGATTTATGTACCAATGAGCTTGACCACCTACTGATCTAGATCCCTGTTATTCATGGTCGTGTTCCGAGATGTAGAGGTGCTATGTCATTAATCATTTAGGCGCTGTGTGCAGCAGCAGTGAGCTGACACGCTTCCCTCCCGATTCCCGACACGGCTGCTGACGCTGACCGCTGACGTTGACCGCTGACGATGGCTGCTGACCGCTGGCTGCTGACCGTTGACCGCTGACGATGGCTGCTGACCGCTGACGCTGACCTTGGTTTGCAGACGAGGAACCCGCTGGAGGTGATGCAGCTGACCGAGCACCAGCCGCTGACGTAAACAGAGCCGCCGCGGTGATCTGCCTCACCGGCCGCTGGTGTGGGAGCCTGGACTGAGCCTGGACTCCTGCTGCCAGCGACAGGCGGGGGCGGCAGGCGAATGGTGTGGGAGCCTGGGCTCCTGCTGTCGGCGACAAGCCTGACGCGGAGGCGGCGCGGACTGAAACACGGTGCTGACCTGACGCACTGTGCCAGAGGCGGCCAGGCACTGGCGATATGTCGCATCTCGCTCGGCTCGCTTGGCGGATTGGCGAGTCGTGTGACCGATAAATACTCTGATGCCAACCGCACAGACGGAACTCAGAGACAGTGCCGAACTGCACCAAAGCCGCCCTGCATCGTCTGCCTACCTCGCGCTATCCATTCCTATCGCTATCAGAGCTATCGTCTTTCCTGTGCATCGGAGGCAGAACGCGGGAAAATGGAGCAGCACAGTCAGATGGTACTCAACTGCACCGCATCTAACCAGGCGGATACGACGGCCCAGGGCTGACGGCACATTCCAGTCGGCATTACTGCGCCGCATCTAATCAGGCGGATACGACGGCACATTCCAGTCGGCATTACTGCGCCGCATCTAACCAGGCAGATACGACGGCCCAGGGCTGACGGCACATTCCAGTCGGCATTACTGCGCCGCATCTAACCAGGCGACGGCCCAGGGCTGACGGCACATTCCAGTCGGCATTACTGCGCCGCATCTAACCAGGCAGATACGAAGGCCCAGGGCTGACAGGCATTCCAGTCGAGCAGAACTGAGAGAGAGTGATCGATCATGTGGACTTTTGTCGAGCGATTCCTATACAGCAAAAACGATCATGATCGAACGGGCATGATGAATTAAATGTCCGTCGAGCAGGCCCGACAGCACTGTGTGGCCTCCGCTGTACCAGACGGTGATAACCAGATTAGCACGGACAGCAGGGTCGCAGTCGGTGTGCCTGTGAACTGCAGGCGACGGAGGCCAGTCGGTGTAGTGTGCGCTTCTCAGTCGCTGTTCCCGTGTGATACGTGGCATATCTGATCGCAGTGCGGCGGACAGCAGTCGCCAGTCTCTGGTGCGTCAGCCCGGCTGTCGTGTGCAGCGATTTACGTGTGTCCGTGTGATGTGTGTGTTCAGTGTTGGGTGCCCTGGTGATCAGAAAGTGTAAGTGTTGCTCGAGCTCGAACTGTGTCTGGGTCGCAGCCTCTGTGCGGCTTGCATGCTTTCTGGAAAGTTAGGAACCACCAATCAACGCAACATGTGTCCCAAAGAAGAGCTGGGCGTAGCACGCATTTTAAATGGTGTGTTCCTCTAATTCCAAATGCAGAAGCAGCATACCTTGTAGAATGCATATTTTGCCTGCATGTGAATTGTGCATTTTGTAATCCTAAATGTGATGTGTGATCTCTGTGCTTTGAGTTCATTGTGTGTCTGTGTTGTCTGAAAGACCGCCTAAATTACCTAGTCAAAGATCTATACTGTATCCACAGACCCAAAACAACTGTGATGAAAGATATATAAATACATGGTATTGTAAATTAATGAACCATTATATTACTGAGCGCTTTGCGACGCCGTCAAAGCTATCAGTTTGCATTCTGAACATGTGAACAGAACAGTAAATACGCACGGCCATAACAAACCAAGAACAAGGAACGCCGAGCCCGAGAGCGTGATGACTAGAATGTAAATAAGGCGGTCAAAGGATGGCGATACAATAAACGGTGCAGTTCTTAACACATTGGACAGACCATTGTGCCCACTACTGACAATAAAGTGCCCTGTGTAAGCTGAACACATACAGAGTACACTGCAGTTACAGCACGACAGTTCCATTACTGCAGAAACAATAAAACCGCGCCAACAATGCCAACTACAAACGAAACTGACATAATTATTGGAGGGTGAAAACAACTGACCTGCCTCAGTTCCGGGTCAGCTTCACCTGAAAGCTCTTAGCAGACGGTCTGAGACGGTGACCTGGGCGGCTTCCGAGCTGCTATTTCCACACTGGTCAACACCACACAGGCAGCCTCTCACACTCACTGCCTGTCCGCACCTGGTCAGGAGGGCTCGTCCAGCTCCAGTTCGTCTGTGGGGTCCCTCAGTTTGAAGCCAGGCAGCTGGGCGGCCAGCCTGGCGCGGTCCGCCCGCCCAGCGTCCCCCCTCTGCCTCAGAGCGGCCCGCAGCCGCCGCCGCAGCCGGCCGGACGGGTCACAGCCGGCGGCGCGCACCAGCAGGGCAGTGTCCGTTCCGCTTTCACCCTCCGCCGCCGCCCCCAGCCGGTCACAGGCGGTCTCCAGAGCGGCGGTCAGTGCCGGCCGGGCCAGCAGAGCTCGCAGCTCGGGCTCCGGCAGCCGCTCGGCCCAGACGGGCTCAGCCGCCGCCACCGCCAGCTGACCCTCCAGAGCGGCGTCGACCGCGGCCGGCACCGTCCCGGTGCCGCCGGAGGAGGCCGCCGTGAGCGCCAGCGCCGCCATCCGAGGCCCGCCCGGCCCGGCGGCCAGCTCTGCCGCCTTCTCCCGCAGCCAGGCCGACTGCCGGCCGGCCAGCACGCCCTCCAGCAGGTACCGGCGGAACGCCAGGGCCTGCAGTCGGCGGCGGCCGCCAGCGCGCCGCAGAGCCGCCGTTACCACGCAGTACGCCTGCTTCTGCGCCGCCTGGCCGGCAAGGACAGAGTCCAGCTGCCTGGCCCGCCGCAGCTCCGCCAGCGCCCGGCGCAGCGCCGCGTCTCCGGTGCGGCAGTTCTGGAGGAGGCGAGATAGCAGGGCGCGCCGAGACCGCAGCAGCAGCGCCACGTCCAGGTCGCGCCGCGCGCCGGCCGCTACCGCCGCCACGAACTGCGCCAGGATCGGCTCGGCGGGTGTGCCAGCAGCGGCGGCAGTGGCCTGCTGGCAGTAGTCGGCCCAGGAGAGGGCAGATATGAGGTCTGGCTCGGTCCAGGGGGCGCCAGCCTCGGCCCGCGGCAGAAGGTGCAGCAGAAAATAGCGGATGTTGTCCAGTACGGCACGCGTTCCCATCGCTGAATACAGAGCTCTCCTGCCAACAGACTGATTCAGCAATGGTAAGAATGATGTAGAAAGGTAAAACAGGTGCATAGCCAATACTACTGATTAGTGGTTGGTATAAAGGGATCAAAATGCATCATGATCAAAATGCATGCATGGCATTATATTTCACCATGGAAAATGAATAATGACACCACTTGCTTGTTGTGTCTTGTGACACATGACACAAGTTGTGACACAAATTGCAACAACACAACAAGCTCTGCTTAGCGCTGGTCCTGACCTTGGGAATCTGTACATTCCAATTTCCAAACATTGTAACAAAATATATATAAAAATGTACACACAAATAAGCAACAAAACACCTGAATGATCATTGATCAGGCAGGTCAAAAGCTGAGAACACATACAGGGAATTTTACGTTGTATATTGAAATTACAAATATTAAGATAAAAGCAGTGTTAACAAAATTTAAAGTATATTTTATTAGTAGGATATATTCAATTGATCTCACATTAATATGGTAGGTTACTGCAACACTGGACATGCATATATTCATAATTAATATGATGTTGGTGATGTATAGTTGATTTAGTGTGTATCTGTACAGGTTAGGTAGGTATACTGCATACCTACCTAAGCTACTATAATCAAGGACCCGTTAAAGCACCTTACTTGTTATTGGTGATGTAGATGATAATACCTTACTTTACCTTTGTGGTGATTGGGATAGAAAAGATCACCTGGCCTGGATGACCTGTTCTCATCAAGCTTGATTCAAGAACAAGCTGGGCTCTTGGGGTATGGGGCTTCATACATAATAATGCTGCATTAAAGAATGTCAATATTAATAGAATCAGAGCCTGGAATTTTGACAGGAGCACATTAGTTGTGCACCAAGCATTGCAAATAATATTTTGAGTAGTTTAGGTCAGACTTGTGATTGATTCTGATTGAATAATTATTTTTTATTTAATCATTCTTATTTTATGTGAATGATTCATGAATCAATTCACCTCCTCATGAATGATTCAATGAATCATCAATTGAATAATTCATTCAAAGAAAATAGGGTGAATGAATCATTCATAGCACAATGAATCATTATTTTGGGGGGGACAGCAGAAACTATACAAAAAATAAACTAGTCTAATAATAAGGAATCAAACTGAGTGAACACATGTCAAGATCACTTTCAGCACCTTCATTTGGTCTGTTTACACCCTCATTCCGAATATATGCACTTACGCATCAATAATAATTTTAATTGAATCATTCATTTAATTAATCATTCATGATTGATTCATGTAAGCCTGTGAATCACTGAATCATTCATCAGTGGTGATGTTGAGTGATTGGATCATGACTGAATCATTCATTTTTGCCAGTGAATCATGATTGAATCATTCATTACAATTTGAATCAATCACAAGTCTGGTTTAGTTACAATGTCGGTATGTAGGTACCATAGTGATAGACCAAATCTTGCAATCATGCTGATTGGATGGAAAAGGTTTCATATAAATATGTAATATATAATTTTATTATTAACAATCTTAACATCAAAATGCGCCATACATAATCACTTACATATTTCAAGTTTGGTATTAACGATCTAACAAATAATTTGGCAATTTATTTGACATGTGATGATGATTTGGGTTTAAGCGCGCCTCAACTATAAACTATAGTTATGTGGCGCTATTCGACATGTTGATCTGATACTGATACGGGCGATGCCTACCTATCTAACTGAGCTGCGCTTCCTTAGAAAAAAATGAACTTGATGCCTAAAACCAATTTCCTAAAGCTATACCTTACCTTTTGCAAATTATATTGATATGTTCCCGGCTCCCGTCTCTCATCTTCTCACATCTCATAAAACTATTCTGAATTCTCTCATAATTGCCGCCATTCTTTTCTTGCAGATGGTATTGTTTGTCTTTTATCGCGCCATTGTCGTATTGAAAACGTGTTTTGCTTATTCTTATGCTGTTAGCAGAAAGATGTCGAATATTGACGAATCAGCACACCACATTTGGCTTCTGAATGCGATAAGTTCCAGCATTGAGCACGAGATTCTTGCTACTGGCATCTCTGTTGAGACGTGTAAGCTGAGGTGATAGATTTCGCCACTAGAGTGCCTACCACCCACGGTGCCCCAAAAGACGGTAAATAACTTTTGAAAATACCCACCGCCAAATTTGGTACATCTAGACCAGAATTTCATGGAGCTATCCGATGGTTTAGTCCCCAAATCGGGAAAAATGGCGCGACTTTTGAGTTATTTCGCTCTTATATTATCAAACTACGTAATTTTTATATAGCATTTTTTAATTAGTTTTATGTACGAAAATATTTTGATAATGGTAGCAAATATTGGATGTTCTGAAAGATGGTTGATTCTAATCTCAGATGATACCAAATAATTGCGTATATTTTAAGTACATGCGTGTATAACTCAAGTTTATGTACGTGATGAATGCGTTAAGCCATTCGGGCGTAAATATTTCGTTCGCACCGCAAAGAAAAACGTGATCCAATGACAGTTGTCAGTTATGCTTCGTTTTTTTCGTAAGACTCTTTTGTATTTGGTGTTTTTTTAACGTAAAGGAACAGAAAAAGAAAAGAATGCATATTTCCGCTTTCTTCACAAATATGGTTACGTTTAAGTGATGGGGAAGAAGGTACTGCTTTGTTTTGCTTTATTTGTTCAAGCTGTTGGAAAACACCAGACACCAACGTGCCAGAGCATTGATATGGAACGAATGATAAAACTTGACGTGTGACGAATGTATTAGTCCATGCACCCTCCATATAACATTGGGACTTGTAAACGCTCTTAATGAGGCCATGGTGAAGAGGGCGGGAGAGGATGTCGTGGCAGAGCTTTATCGGTCGGCGAATATAACAAAACTCGTCATATCAGGGGAGAAACATTTGAGGGAAGATCATGCTCCCTAAAACGTTGTAAAGGCGGGTTTCGCAAGAGTGATTGGTCAAAGGCCATCCACTTCTGGCCTTCAACCATTGTTTTGCTCTCTTCGTCAGCTCTATGAGAAGGTATTAAGCCCGGCGCGCACATGCGAACGAAATGCTGAAATTGAACTCTTTATGAATAGCATTTGCTCCGATTTGGAAAAGCTCGTCTCATGAGTTGGAACTTACATCGCCCCCTGAAAGCTTGTATGTTCTAGCTGTACATGTGGTGGCTTCACCAATCGCACATGCGTGCACACCAGCTTCTTTGGTGAACGACGGTGAATCCGCACCGTGATGTTCCGACAGCTGATGGACGAGTTCAGAATGCGGATGGGACCCCGACGCTGGGTTACTCCAGTCAGAGTGTTCAATGCATGGTCGCTTCTAACTAGAGTGTGAATGAGCGATGTGTAGCTACTTTCTTTGAACAAAAGTGGATGGAGCTGCTTATGGCATTGGGATTGATGATCTCCTCAACTCTTATGCAGCTATATATATAGAAAGTGGTGTATATATCCGATTATTTTATAAGCTGCTTAGTCTCACATTCTGCTGTCTTCAAATGCTCATGTTCACTTCCCCCCCTGTGTGGAATATATAAAAATAATCATTTTTGCAATAATTTAAATTGGTTCTCATTCACCTAATTGGGTGATTAATACTCGATAGTTGTCAAGTCTTTTAGCTTAATCAAAACTAACTATACATATCAGCTTTGTTACCTTCCTTATATTCTGAGAATTAATATTATTATTATATTTAATTATATCTTACTTCATATATTTATATTATTATATGTATATTATATATAGTATATATTATATAAAATTATATATATAATATATATATATAGTAATTATTATAAATTATGCGCATGGATGTAGTCTATCTGCACGGTGTGCGCTCATGTTATTGTCTGTTGTTATGCGGATGTACAATTTAGTCTTTCAGTGTCTTATACTATGTTATCTGCGTCATAATATTGTGATAATATTCGCATTATAAGGTATCATCTGAAATATATTCTACATCTTTCAGAATCACCATATATTTTTGCTACCATTCTCGCAAGTTAAATTTTTGGTTATACATAACTACAGTTATACAAAATGTTATATAAAAATACTCATTTTGATATAAAAGAGCGAATAACTCAAAAAGCGCCATTTTCCCGATTTGGGGGACTACACCATCGGATTTTCCATGAAATTCTGGTCTAAATGGTACCAAATTTGGCGGTGGGTATTTTCAAAAGTTATTTACCGTCTTTTGGGGCACCGTGCACCAGCTGTCGCACCTCAAGTTGTACACCTTTATATGTCAATGTGGGATGGCGCCTTCAGAGGTGTATCGGAGGGCGCCATTGGAGGTACCTATGTGGTATCCGGGAGGGCGCCCTCGAAAATTTAACGGAGCCTGGAGCCCGGAGGGGGGCGGGGTAAGGCTCCGATAAATTTTCCGAGGGCACCCTCCTGGCTACCACATACCTCCAATGGCGCCATCCCACATAGCTCCAAAGGTAATATCCTCCGATACCTACAGCTTTAAAAACTCGTCCCTCCCACACATCTCCAAAGGCGCCCTCCCATACACCTCTAAAGGCGCCCTCCCAAATGTCTCCGAAGGCGCCCTACTATAGATCTCCGAAGGCGCCCTACTATAGATCTCCGAGGGCGCCCTCCCAAATAGCTCCAGAGACACCCTCTGCGAGACCAGAGGCAGCCCCCGCCTCCAATTCAGCGAATGCCACCTTTGGAGGTACCTATTTAGTGAGGGCGCCCTTTGACCGCAGAGATATGTATCTGAGGGTGGTTTTGAACTGTGGGAGCCTTCAAAGGTGAATCATATCGGTGGATGCCTTTGGAGGTATGTGGGAGGGCGTCTTCAGAGGTGCATCGGAGGGCGCCTTCATACGCCTTCTCGTATATGCATCAGAGGACAGTTCCGAAAGTGTATTTGAGGACGCCCTTGAAGGTATATGGGAGGGCACTATCGGAGCGTATCGGAAGGGCACTTTGGAGCCTGCAGAGTGTAGACATTTGAGAGACCGTTTGCAAAGGTGCATGGTGGGCACTTTTGGTGGTATGTAGGAGGGTGCCTTCTTATTTGTATCGGAGGACACATTGGAATTTATATGGGAGGGCGCCTTTGGAAGTATGTTTGAGGGCGCCTTCATTAATGTATCAAACCATAGATCACATGTGGGAACTCACATGAGCATGTTGGAATATGTTTTATTAGAGGTGTTTTGGAGGTCGCCTATATATGGGAGAGCGCCTTCAGAGGTGTATTGGAGGGCGCCTCTGGAAGTAGCAGGAGGGGCGCTATGAAGGAATGTGGGAGGGCGCTTTCACTTCAGGTGTACCTATCGGAGCTCGCCTTACATTCAGTGGAACGCGCTTCATATTCAGCCGAAACGTGCCTCATATTCAGCGAAGGGCGCTTTCGGTGCCCTTCGCTGAATGTGAGGCGCATTCATGAACCGAATGCGCCTTCGGTGGCTTCGGTCCATGAGGGAGCCTTCGGTGCCTAGTGGATGGTGTGGGAGGCCATGGTGCCTTCGGTGGGCCTTCGGTGGGAGGCCATGGTGCGGTGACCCCCCTAAATACGCTCCTGTTTTCGCTGACGGCGCCCTCATGTGGGGGTTTGGCGCCACTTGAGGGCCTGGTCCCCCCGCCTTCCTAGTCAATAATAAACTTGGGCACTACTCGGGCGCAATGGGATTATACCGTTGTGCCCGATCAGTGCCCAAGTTAATTATTGGAGGGGTTGGCGTATTTCTGAATAAGTCACTGCGTACAGACACATTGTAGGTAGGTAGGTGTAGCACATCGGTAGGTGTACGACACGTCTTCAGTGCCCACGCAAGTATGTATACATATACGGCGCGCGTGGCGTAGTGAGGCGCGCGTGGCGTGTACACTCACGCTCGTACTGCCGATGCTAGAGCGAACCATATTGTACCTACCCAATGCCACTTTGTAGTCCTTCCGCTGTCTCACCTTTAGTTCACCATTTCATCCGCCTCCGTTCCAGATGTACGGCATTGTTTTCCTTGGAAAGGTCACGGTCCTGTGCGTCTCGCGGGTAGCGGTCGGTCGTCGCGGCCGACCTGTTGACAGTGTCGAACTGCACTCAATCTTGAGCTGCGCGCTGAGCCGGCCGGCGGGGGTCGTGTTTGCCTTTCATCAGCCGGCTGTTTGCGTGGACCGGTCGGTACGTCGCGCCGGCCCGAAGGAGAGCCCATTAACCGGAGAGCATCGCAGACGAGCAGACGGCGAGCTGCGCGGACAGCTGCAAAGCTGCCGACACTGACACGTACACAGCGGGCGCTGAGCCGCGCTGAGCGGCAACACGCAGCGAAATTAGCCCGGCTGGGCACTGAAGTGTGAGTGGGCAGTGGGCACTGAAGTGACGATGTAATGGGCATCCAGTGTCCTAGGATTGGGAATTTTGGATGCAAAGCGACACTCTACAGGGAATAATATTCCACTCCTTTGAGATTCATTTTCACTCCTTTATTTTAATCTGCGAAAAGTCAGAAAATTGATCAAGTTTTGTTTGATAGCAAGGACGTGTAAACTCTTGATAAAGGCTCTTTTTAAGGTACAATTTTCTACTCTTTTTGCTGATTTTCAGTCCGAATTTTACACTCGGCACCCTGGCTCTAAAACAATCCTAGGACACTGGCTTTTATTGAATTGCGAATCACGTTTTAAGCTACGAAAGATGATCCCAGACATTGCACTTTAACAGTTATATTTCTTTGTTTTAAGCATTTGTTTTTATCGTATTATTTCATCTTTGAAGGGTCAACTTATCATATCAACTCATACTTTTTTAATTAAATATATAATAACCAGCAATTTGAGCGTGTTACTACGGTAAATATAGCCTAACGCTACTCACAACTTACGGGGCACCCCCTGGTCCCTCCGTGACGTTTTAGTCACAGCTGATTTTCTGCCAGTCTGTCAGCCACCTGACGTCAGTCTGTCAGCCACCTGATGTCAGCTCTGTCAGCCACCTGACGTCAGCGTCCCTCCGGCAGCAGTAGGTGATATCTATGCCACGGCCGTGCCATTCTTCAGCCGGGTCATCGCCGGGATTGCTGCCTCCGACGGTCGCCGCTCCGGAGGGGCTGGTGACGGGACGATCCTCAGCTCACCAGTGACAACTGACCACCCCCCTCTCCGCGGTCAGTGACCACTCCTCTCCGGAGGGGCTGGTGAGGACTGCCTCCTGACGGGACGAATCTCCGGCTCACTGGGGACAACTGGACCCCCGCCCCGCTCACTTGGTGAGACCGTCCCCTACTCGCTCTCCGCGGCCAGTCGGACCAGCTCCTCTCGCGGAGGGCTTTCAGAGACGGACGCCTTGACGGGACGATCCTAGCTCACCAGTGACTCGACTGAACCCCCCCCCTCCTCAGGCCAGTGACCACTTCTTCCGGAGGGGCTTCAGAGACGGCGCCTCCTGAGGACGATCCTCAGCTCACCAGTGAGACTGAACCCCCCCCCCCTCTCGCGGCCAGTGACCACCTCCTCTTCCGGAAGGCTTTCAGAGAACGGACCGCCTCCTGACGGGACGATCCTCACTCACCAGTGAACCGAACTGACCCCCTCTCCGCGGCCAGTACACTCTACTCCGGGGGCTTCAGAGACGGACCGCCTCCTGACGGGACGATCCTCAGCTCACCAGTGATCGACTGTGCAACCCCCGCCCCCTCCCGCGCCAGTGACACACTCCTCTCCGAGGGCCTTCAGAGACGGACGTGCCTCCTGACCGGGACGATCATCAGCTCACTTTTGACAATTGACCCCCCCCTCTTCCATCGAGCCAGTGACCACTCCTCTCCAGAGGGCCTGGTGACGGACGCGCCTCTGCGGGACGATCATCAGCTCACCAGTGGACAACTGACCCCCCACCCCTCCCTCTCCGCGGCCAGTGCCACTCTTCCAGAGGGCCTGGTGACGGAACCGCCCTCCTGACGGGACGATCATCAGCCTCACCAGTGACACTGACACCCCCCCCCTCTTCCGCGGCAGTGACCACTCCTCTCCGGAGGGCTTCAGAGACGGACTGCCTCCTGATGGGACGATCCTCAGCTCACCGGTGACGACGGACCTCCCGCTGCAGTGTCCACTGCGCCCAGCCACCAGCCCGTTCATTTTCATACCGCGCCACATAACTGTCCATCGCCGCCGGGGCCGTAACTCATCTGTCAGCCGGGTTTGTGACAACCGCGGGCCATATCACCGCCAAATCGATCAGTAATGCGTCCGTTCGCAGCGTGCGGCAGCGGGTGGCCGGCAGAGGGCGCCACTCGGCAGCGGTTTACGGTCCCACTGACGGCTTTACGCGGCCGGCCGCCCGACCGGCTGTGAAATGAGACGAACTTTACGACCGCCGAATACCCCTCTATCGGAACAAGAGCGGCGAACGGGGGTCGTCTCGATCCGACGTATCAATCATGCCTCTCGCATGTCTCTTTGTCAGCGGTGGCGGACGTGGCGGGCGGGGCCGTGTGGATGCCGCCGCCGCCGCCAGAGGTCGCGTGGCGGACCTCCTCAGCGCGGCGCGCGCCCTCTGCCGTGGCCACATCCTTCAGCGGCGCTAAGTGCGCGACGCGGCCTCTCTTCTGCCGCGGGCCCGGTCCATTTCGACCCCGATTGCGTGCTCTATCATAGCTATCTGGATGTGGGAATGGTTCCTTCTTTTGTGCCCGGTAATAGACGGAGATGGATGTTCGTCGTAAGGCTGGGCCGGGCGGCCGAGGCGGAGCGGGTGCGCCTAAATGGCCCCATAGCCGGGCACGCTGCGAGAGAAGAGCATACATACGCGAGATTCTCCCACCGCCCGCTGTGCGTGAGAGAGGACAATGCAGACGGTTGCAACAGATATGGTCTCTGTCTTCCACATGCGGATACTTTATTTAGGAAATTATCGTGCGAAAGTATCCAGACGATGCCAGTAAAGAAACTAAAATTGTGGGAAAGACAATGTGTGGGGATTCCATTCATCACATTCTTACAACCTGACTCTAAAATATGCCAGTGCTTGTCTATATATATTTATGCAAATGCTTATCTGAATACATATTCAATGAACAATTGGTATTGCTGAATAAGAATATGCCCGTATAACGTTTTTCTTCTTCTTTATTTATTGTTTCTTCTTGATGGCAAGTAAGGCATGAATTTAGAATAGCTCCAATCATAATACGCGCCATATTACTGATAATGATCATGGAAGCTGGGATGAACAGTTGAGCAACACGCCTTGCCCCCGATGCCCCGACTTTGGAGTGGTCCTGGAAAAGATGAAACCTCCGACTTTGTCCTGATCCAGTATTGTAAATATAAGAACAAGGAAACTGCGACCGAATGTTTCACGTGCTTGTGATAATAAAGGTTAACTTCTGGTGCATTCCATGTCAAATCGCACAAAAAAGAGTGGTTTCGTACCCGACCCCCTCCGATTTCGATAAAAATTTGTAAACATGTAGTGTCAAGTGAGAGAAACATGCACACCAACTTTTAGATCCCGGTGACCTCTAAGGTCA
>VOPJ01015967.1:59876-115610 GCA_014673585.1 Semibalanus balanoides | reverse complement strand
TGGCCTACCCCGGGTCCACGGCCGCCACATAACTCCACATCCCGCCGGCCTGGAAGAGTCACCATCATCAGATCCGCTCCCCTGAGAGCCAGTTAGCGCCGGTGAGGGCGTAGCCCTGGGGTGTCGTACCTCAGTAGCCAGACCGCCCCCATGTCTGGTCTAATCAGGAGACACTGGACACGGAAGCTGCTGCGGTGGGACCGACACTGGACAGTACTGACCTCATATCCGGCCACAGCGTCCCCGGGGTCTCCTCTGGTGAATGTTAGTGAAGTGGTGCTACAGTCGGATGGGTATGTTTCAAGCTCTTTAAACTTAGCTTATGCAGTACGGAAACAAGCCTTAAAGCCACGTGTTTTATTTATTTTTTATTTGCTTTATTCGGAGTGAATCACCAACAGGTCTACAACACAAAAATAGGTGTGAAGTCATTGCGCTTCAAAGGAAGACTTAAGGACATGCGACATGAGTTATAGATACGGAAGCTAAATGTACGGATTTGTGGCCTTATGGGTCTGCTCGTCAGCGCACGAACAAGGTATGGTACAAGAAGAAGGAATACCGGGTCAAACAACCACATACTGTATTCTACTAATGACCGGATACCATCAGCTCTCTGATCGGAGTGACCGACGTCAGTGTATCTCATCTGACGTCAGTTGGGTTCACCCGACTCCACCTAACGTCAGTGGACGTCGTTGCCCGGGCTTCATAGTGATTGGGCCGTGTGATCGGCGCTATGCCGCTCTCATACTGGGCCGATTGGACGGCCTCCACTCGCGCTGCGATTAGAACAGGCCCTCTGACCGGCTGGACAAATTGGCCGTGTTCGACAGTGTAGACGCGGCGTGCGCTGATTGGCTGTTTCCCGCGCAGTGTATAAATGACGGGATTTGATTATCTGTGTTCGATAGCGCGTTGAACTCACCCGTGAGCTGATTGTCTGTTTCCGGCAGTGAGTTGAGATGACCCGGTGTGGGATGGGGTTGTGAGTCGGTCCAGTGTGGCGGTAGGAGGTGGTGGAGGTTCAGCTGGTCATCAGCGGCTACTGGGTGTACTGTACAGTGTACAGTGACTGTACAGTTTGTTACAGACCGTACTGTACAGCTTACAGTTTGTACTGTTGTTGTCGGTCTGTGGAGGACATTTCATGGACGCCATGTCTTGCGATTGGGTATTTGGGTGTCGGGGAGAGTTCATTTTACCTGGGATACAGCATGTCGATACTCAGGATCCATTTGTGTCGTCGTGTTCATTTTCATGGGCGCCATATAACTCTTTTGTTGCGGCGCCCTTAAGCCCAAATCATCATCATCATCGTGTCCATTTTCTTTCAATATAACTGTTTGCGTGTTCGACTATGACTCTGACTATGACTCTGATTCTGACTGACTCGGGTGTTATCTGTAACTCTGGCTCTGACTGACCCGTTCTGACCACATCCCACGGATCGCGCTGACACGGCACCCAGCCCTGCACCTAACTTCGACCTTTTCTCTGACCCTGGCTTTGTATATTTATCAGACCTACCTCGGCGGTATCAGGCTGCTGATATATTGACCCAATTTCACTCCCCCTCCCCTTCGACTCTACAACACTGACTCCGAGGTCCGACCTACCGGTCAGTGTCAGGTGGCCTGTAGATCGCCCCGCCTCCGGCTGGCCACTGCACAGCTGGGGCCGACCAATGTAACTCCTCCCCCCTCTCTCTCTCTCTCTCTCTCGACTCTGACCAGCCTGTGACCCCGCGGCGGCGGCGGAACACGGTTTAGTTGCCTCGTATCTCCTCCAGGCCGACAGTACCGCCCGCTGGCCACCGCTGGCGGCGGCGGCGGCGGCGGCGGTGGCGGTGGCGGCGGCTGCCGGCGGTCCACAACTCATTCTCAGTCGCTCCTGTGGCCGCTGGGAGAGGGGGGGGGGTAGAGGGTAGGGTCTCCACTCTCCAGCTGTGAGCTGAGTTGCCTCGAGGACTCTGCACCGGACTCGTGGGGTTGGGAGTTGGGCTCCTCGGCTGTGGTCCAGTCGCCTCGAGGACTTAGTATCTCATGGTGTGGCTGTGTTGGTGTTGAGTGGAGTGATGTCAGTGCCGGTAAGCGTCTGGACTGGTGGAGACCAGCGGACGGATTTCAGCCCGCTGACTGTGATGGTAGTGTCAGTCAACTCAGCGAAGGCATCTGGATGATGTGAATAATGAGCGAGCGACATTTTGAATAGCTAAGGTGATTCACCTACACCATCGCGTGGGAATGATTAAAGTGTTGTTCTCGAGCTGAGCTGAAGCTACAACTAGTACCTCGTCTCGGCTCGGTTTCGCACGCTTTAGATTAATGACGTTTGAAGATGACACTCTGCGTCCAGGGCCTTTCAAACGCTGCTCGCTGTTTCCGTCATGCCTTTGATTAAATATGTCAAATAATCTAGTATCTGAGCAAGTGGAATTGATATAAACGTCATATTCCCGTTTGGATATACCAGAAACATCGCTTATTACGAGCTTGCGCGAAGCGCGAGCGAGTTCTCACCGAACGCGGAATTTGTATTTCATGTAAGCAGCCGACCTGACCCGGCCCGACCGTAACGTTTTTCAGAAGCTTATATCTTTGGAATCCCGCATCCGATTGACAAGCGGCACTCGCCTTCTGATAGTTGATGCAATCAATTATGTTAATGACATGTTTCGTCTCACGTGAGGAGTCAGCATGGCGCGCGACACGTGCCGCGTCAGGGGTGTCAGAAAACATCCTGCTATAGCTGAGAAACGGATAGTAGTTGAGTCGCGGTGGTTATCATGGTAACATAATTCTGCAATGGCACCGCTCCACTTCTGCGGGTACGCTGACCGATTCAGCTGAAATCTGGTGTGTGGTTTGAGACCACACCACAGCTGGCAATGAGTTTAGATGACATTTGCAGACCAATACACCACTGGCAATGTCGGGTTTAGACGACAGCAGACCAATATCCTTGCCATCGGGTTTGTGCGGGCTCCCTCGTCCTTCGCCGATTAAGGCGTCTTTCTGGTGTACCTGACTTTAAATCCTTCCTCGAGTCCTAAATATCGGTCCACGAATCGGCCCCATTAGCGTGTCGGCTGTGGTACAAACAGAACCTTTTGTAAAGGAGTTGAATCAGCGCTCTGGTGCCGCTTTGTTTGCTGCTCGGCAACAGAGGCAGATTCCATTCTCCCGGCACCCCTCTCTTCATCAAATGTCGCAGGAAGTGGCGTGGCGCATCGCTATTTGGCGCTGCTACTTCGCCGCTGTCTGGTCTCGCGTCTTATAGATGCTACCCCCGAGCTGGAGGCAGAGGCACGTTCGAGGGAGGGGCGCTACTCGTGTTGTCCGAAATCTACTCAGAGCGCCCGACCAAGCGCTCGGAGGGTATATTGTGCTCCAGCAACATTATAAACACTTTACTACGCAAGAGGTCAGAATTATGGAGAGGTGCTCCGTGTCCACACATGTCCTGATGAATAATCCACCCCTGCCTACATCTTTCCATTCCGTGAAACTTATTCGCGCGGGCGAGATCACTTCCATCGTTATCGCGGAGTCACATCACCTCAAATGTACCGTCCTACACATCCTGTGCCCCTGTTGCAGCGCCGCCGCTGTCTACTGCGCTTCCCACCACTTGGCCAGGGAGAAAGGCACAGGCGTTGCGGTTGCCTCCCCGATCACCGCAAGCCGGCGGGTGCAGTGGAGGAACTGCAACCACATACCACGTGGGAGAATGCTAACTGTGTCTGAGACGTGCTTAACCCACATGCCAAATGCGGGTCATTAGTGCGATTCTCTTTGTGTCTGCGCACCTCCGAAACAGGCACGAGGTAAGTATCTGGGTGGAATGCCCGGAAGCAGCACCTCTATGATAGGGAAGTCGTTTTGTTACCCTGTCATTCAGTGATTGATGCTCAATATAGTCGTGTCTGATAATAGTGCTTAAGAGTCACTAGTTAAATGCTGTTTTGAAGGTTTATGCTAAAGCTTCGCCTTGGTGTGTCTGGAAGGGACTCAATTCATTTGGGGGTTAATCATAAACCTCATGATTTATACCCCCTGCTGTGTGTGGTGGGGTGGAGGGTGGGCGGAGCCGGTGGGAGTGGGGGGGTAGCGTAGACTGGGGAGTAGCCGGAAAAGTGTTTGATTGGCTCCGCGCACGACGTGAAACTTTTCCTATGCTGTACATTGAGCTGTAATGAGCTGTTGAACGCGGCGCTGTTTGACCGTGTATCTCTGTGTTCCCCTCAGCCGCTGCTCTGCTCCCTGGGCGAGGTACTCCTGTCAGCCGCCGGAGACACCGTGCCGGACACCACCACCAGCCTGCTGGCTGAACTTCGGGACGGTCACGTGACGCTACAACAGCTGCCACAGGTTAGTCACGTGATTCAGCTCGTCTGGCGGCTCCGCTTGGGTGTCTGGCTGAGTGTTTGGACGGGTTCATGAATTGTGAACTACACAAAGTGATGTATTTTCTCTCCGAAACTTGGAGATATTGCACCATTTTTATTTCACGTATGTTTTGATGTACAGAGTGCTTTTGGAGTTCCGGCACCTCAAATATCGCCACGGTTATTCCGAACACCCTAACACATGACACCTTCTGGTGTATGACAGCCCCGTTGTTCGCCCTCGGCTACATCCTGTCGTTTGCTCACATAACTCACATCACGCAGCACATAACTCCTCCACCACGTACGGACGGCAGCATATCGTCACCACCAGCCGCCGCCCATAGTGCATGCCTCTGACATTCATCAGGCTTCTGCTGAAGCCGAGCAGGATTTACTTGAAGCCGTAAACTTTATCGAACACAAAATACCAGACTAATAAAATAAAAAAAAAATTAGTCGTGGATGAGATATCTTTGGCCGACACAAAGGGCTGAAAGCAGCGGCAGCACTGCATACTTGTCGCATCTTACCACTCCCGTGGCCGTAAAGGAACGAGCCGCCCGACAACCGCGACGGGAGTAAATAGCAATCTAGCAGTGCGAGTTTCAACCCGAGCGCGCGAGAAGTGCGCGGTGGCCTGCTGAATTTCTGTAGTCCGAGCTCTCCAAGTGCTCTGTGGTTGATAGCGGTCCTTGTTTGTCCATTCGATTCGTCAGTCCTTAATAGCGTCGTGGTTCCCGGCGGGAAGAAGGACGTCATGTAATTTGGTGGTCTGTAATGACGTAAAGACTTTGGAGACGAAGGAAATTGATATTCCACAGACTGATGAGAACATGAGATAATAACGGATTTTACGTGTGCTGCTTCTAGAGCAAAACTTATAAACATACTACATCCAACTTCTTGAGCAAAGAATCTGACCGGCGTACAGAAATGCGGAGTAGATATTGAGACCCGCATCTGAAGAGAGTTTTCATGGTAGAGATATTAACCGCTATCATGTATGATATCTCCACTCTCGTACTTGTTGAAGGGTCTGTGTCTTCCCGCTTCAATGAGGGACCATGGTAACCGATACCACTTATGGTAAAGAACTCCTTCTTGGTAATAGTAATGATTTTTGCTTAATCTTGCGTTACTTCTCAAATGATTGCGAGAGCCCCTTGTTCGATGCCTGAGCTGTTCACTTGTCCCGGATAATAGACACTGTGCCCGCTCTGAATCTCTGGCGCCGGGGATAATAGCTCTACTTCAACACCTTAAGAGTGAAACACGGAGCGAGTGATAGTAATGGCTATAGCAGATATTATCATGTCCCCACGATTTGCTTGAGTAACACGCTGCGTGCTGTCTCTCCACTAGTGCATATACAGACTAAGATGTTATTCGGAGACGCCCAAATGCCCGACACATCAATCGGGTTCTTTGGCAGAGAGCTTTAACACAGCCGGGTAGCCCACCGTCCCCTAGAATATAAGCGAGCGGTCACAGTGAGTCCACATCACCGAGCAGTGGCATAATCGCCCAAGCGTAAAAGGCGATAGATACTTACGCGATCTCAATCTATGACTCCGACAGTCACCTGCTCGAACAGCTGCCAAGAGACGTCCGAACTCCAAGACTACATATGCGACATTCCAGACTCCACGTCGACCATGCCAGAGACTCACTGAACTCAGACACTACACTAATAATCACTCTCAGAACATACCAAAGAACTCTCCAGTGGACATACCCAGAAGTGACTAACGAACTCCAGAACGTGGACCATAGACTCCAGTGCAACTAGAGCAGAACGCAACCAGACATCACGTCCACAAACATACGAGCCGGTTGCCAACACACACACCCTCCACAGTCACCCATATCGGCCCATCGAGCACGCGAAACACCCCCGCATCGAAAGCAACGATCCGTCAAAAGAACCCAGCACCGATCACAGAAACCGAATACGCCCTAGATCAAAGATTATCGCGCTCAATGGAAAGGCAAACATAGCATTTGTCAAAAGCCAGCCGTTCAAATAAAGCAAATATTGTTAACCGCCAACTGTCCGTCCCGGATTTTGTAGAGTCGCCATTTCTAGATAGACGGCTAGTGGGAGCATAGTAGCTCTCTTGTACACCACAACTTCGACCAACCACCAACGTCCTAACGGATGTTGACTTTCATATATAAATCGAGTAAATAGGCGAGTAATGTTGATATTGCGGCACCTGGCCTGGGTTGATGCTGCATTTGAACCCCTCTATAACCTTACGAAACACTTTTACAGCCGTCTATCATGTTATCCACCTCACTTGGATGTCAGACTGTACAAATGGGAATTGACTGGGATCAGACATGGTTTAACAATGAGTGTACGCCCGATTTTTACCACGAGTTTATTGGTTTGTCATATAATTGCCAAAAGTCTATTGTTTAAGTGGTCTAGGCTCAGGATAACTTATAAAAAGGTGAACAATCAGCGCACTTGGGCTTAATAACATCTGGGGTTGACGAATATGTATAATAATAACTCTTAGCGAGCGATTTACTATTCGCGAGGAAAATGTGCAGAATTAGCCATGGAGTACTCTGATTGCGTCCCCGCCCAAACGTATGTATAATTGACCACCATTATGAACAGTACCTAAAAAAAAAAAAATATCATTCAACTCTAAAAAGCAAACCCGTGAGCCCACAACAACTTCTCCACATTGAAAGAAATTTAGTGGTTGGCCGACGCAATATGGGTAGGCAACCCTGAGTAGTCCCCCATAGAATCGGCACGATAATGATTAGGAAGGTGCCGGATTGCGGCTTCAAGATCTAGACCCTCAGGACTGCCGAGAATGACAAGTTTTTACTGGAGCAATAGAGTGCCTGTACGCTCGCTAAGTGTGAAGAAAGACCAAAGGGTTGGAGGATAAACTTGCGGGTAAACTATGGATTAGTCCCCTTCTATTGTCACACACGCGGTTCACGCCGCAATAGCATGTCCCTCCAAGGACGCGCACAGCAGCTGGAGGCGACAGTTCTGGGATCTGAGACGAGTTTCGCCAGTGGCACTCAGCCTGGTTTATTCATCACCGTTTCTGGTGGCTAAGTTACACCGGAAACTGGAAAGTGTCAACTCATTTTGAGTTTCTGGGGCTACGGGAGCTCTTCGTTCAGAAGGCGAGAGGCATAGGACATAGACTATTCCACATTTATTACATCGATGATTCACACAATGCATGCACACAATTTGGTTTGCTTGCCTGTCATGGTGGTCATGGTGTACGTGTTTGTTTTCTTCTTCATATGACACGCCATTCCGATAAAACAATACATATGTAATGGAAACGGCTATAGTTAGGCATGCACACGCGGACAATGAGACGACAACCCAAAAAGCAGATGTTCAATATATTCCTGAATACAACAGGTAAAATTGCAAAACACGCCGTGGTTACTGGTTAGTTCACTGATGTGGCCGCGGCCGCCGCGGCCACAGTGTGGCGCAGACATCATCTCTGGTGGTATCGTCCTGTTAGCCGGGGTTCTGCCGGAAGCGGGCCGCGTAAAGATTAATCACCTCATCGTCGGCTGGTATCACCTCACATCCGCTGCCGCCGCCCCCGCCGTCATGGTCGCCCACACGTCCGCTGCCGCCGCCCCCGCCCCCGCCCCCGCCCCCGCCCCCGCCCCCGCCCCGGTCACCGCCCCCGCCCAATGTTCACGGCGTCTACCCGTCTACTGCAGGATGCAGCGGTCGACGTTAGCCGGGATTGATGCCGACGGGTTATTAGTCGAGCTGACCGTCACTCCGTCACTCTGTTCCTCCGTGCCTCCGTTCCTCCGTTCCTCTGTTCCTCCGTTCCTCTGCTCCTCTGCTCCTCTGCTCCTCCGTTCCTCTGCTCCTCCGTCCCTCCGTCCCTCCGTCCCTCCGTCCCTCCGTCCCTCCGTCCCTCCGTCCCTCCGTCCCTCCGTTCCTCCGTTCCTCCGTTCCTCCGTTCTTCCGTCACTCTGTTCCTCCGTTCCTCTGTTCCTCCGTTCTTCCGTCACTCTGTTCCTCTGTTCCTCCGTCCTACGTTCCTTCGTTCCTACGTTCCTTTGTTCCTACGTTCCGTTCCTTCGTTCCTTCGTTCCTTCGTTCCTCCGTTCCTCCGTTCCTCCGTTCCTCCGTTCCTCCGTGTCTCCTCCCCGGTCTCTTGCCTCTCCTGACCCCGGCTCAGCGTCCCGGCACTCTGACGGCGGTGGCGGTGGTATCGGTGGTATCGGTATACGGTGGCGGTGGTATCGGTGGTTCGGTATACGGTGGCGGTGGTATCGGTATACATGGTGATTTGGCCGCTCCTCCAGCCAAATCACCGTCTACGGGCGGATTCTCGGCCGGCCAGCCAGCGTGTCTTGGCGCTGATCTGTTGGCCTCTGTTGTCCGTCGCTGAGTGTCTTGGCGCTGATCTGTTAGCCTCTGTGTTCGTTGCTGAGATCAGCAGACGTCATTGACGGAGACCGGCCGTCTCCTGTTCCCGGGTTGTCACTTCTGGTCAGCTGGAAAGACAACATGGGATGCGGCTTTTGCATAGATGATTGGGTTACGTATGCGTGAAATGTCGAAAACTCTGAAAGAAGAAGTTTGGCGCGGTCTTAATCCATCCGAAACAAAACCAAATACTCATGTAATATTGTAATATGTGTAGAGTTTGATCATGTGTGCTAATAAAGGCATCGATGTTGTGCATTGTCATCACGGCCATCAACTGGTGGACACCGTTTTCATTAGGTATCTCGGTTTACCGTGACCATTTAATCGGCTTGCTCACTGCTCAGCGCTGTCCAGATGCTCTCATCCTACTCCTCCCTGGAGGTCCCGGCTGCGACGCCGCTTTTTCTCCGCGTCATCTCGCCGCCGCCGCGCCGGAATTCGCCACCATTGGTCGCTATTTGCCGCTGGACGGTGCGCCACGATCGTCATCGCCACGCCGATATTGCCGCGGCCGCTGCGCCGCCAGCTGCGGCCATCGCGGCGATCGACGGTGATAGAACGGCGACGAACGGCGGCGAATGAGACGTGAATGCGACGCCAGTGGCGCGCCATTGCCGCGAACGCGACGATTGCGACGCTGATGGTCGCCGGCGGCGATATTGATGTCGGGGGTTCACCGTGTGGTCGGACGATAGTGCTAAAAGGGGCCGCCGGCGGAGTCAGTATTGGTGACAAAAGTGGACAGCGCGGCCGTCACAAGTCACACCCGTGGCAGACATGGGGTTACTGGAGCGAGACGCGGTCAGGAACGCGACGGCTCGGGGCCAGAAATGGGAGGCGGCCGAACGGCTGTTGTCGGGGTGGCGGCCGCAGCAGGACTTGGCTGGCGGCGGTTTGTTCGGTGGCTTCTGACTCCGTTTGGGACGTGGGGAGGGAAAGGAGGGAGGTAGGAGGGTAGAGAGGGAGAGAGGCGTAGACGAGGTAGAGAGAGGTAGAGGGGTAGAGAGGGTAGAGGAGGGAGAGAGGGCAGCGAGGGCAGGGGAGGTTTGGGTAAGGGTAGGGAGGGGTAGACGGCCGGCTCCGGCCTGGGTGTGATGAGTCCCAGGTGACGCCGCGCCGAGTCCAGTGATTCCAACAGCACGTCGGCAGCTCCGGAGATCTGCGCTGGGGGAGGGGGGGGGGCAGAGATGTCCCCGGCGAGGCAGCGCAGGTAAGCTCCTGGGAGCCGGACACGTCCACATTGGCGATCGGTAATGCGTGTACGTGTTCCGAGGATAGCTCGACCGCGACGTGTCCCGAGAAAAGCTCGACCGCGACGTGTTCCGAGGATAGCTCGACCGTAGCGAGAAAAAAAAACGAGAGTCTCGGAGTAAGGCTTGCTGCTGGGCATTTCCGGTTCCGACTTGTTGACAGCTGCGCGTGCTTTTGCCTCGCAGCGTATGATTCGCTCAGGGAATACAGTCAATAGCTACTGAGTGCTGGGAGGCCGGCGGCTGCTGTGGCCAGTGAGACATCGGTCCGAGTAAGCCAGGCTAGCTGCATTGGTCCGAGTAAGCCAAGCTAGCTGCATTGGTCCGAGTAAGCCAAGCTAGCTGCATCGGTCTGAGTAAGCCGGTCTGAGTAAGCCAAGCTAGCTGCATTGGTCCGAGTAAGCCAAGCTAGCTGCATTGGTCCGCATCGGTCCGAGTAAGCCAAGCTAGCTACATTGGTCCGCATTGGTCCGAGTAAGCCAAGCTAGCTGCATTGGTCCGCATTGGTCCGAGTAAGCCAAGCTAGCTGCATTTGTCCGAATAAGCCAGGCTGCGTTGGTCCGAGCAGTGTTGCTGCTCTTATCCGAAACAGTTTGCCTTTGGGGCATACTATTTCATATGTATCGGGCCATCAATGCTATAAATACATATGTATCAGTTTGACAATAATCGTCATTATCTCAGTTCGCACTTGTTGAGTTCTGAAAACTTTCTTTTTAGATCCCCAAACGTGTGCTCATTCTCGTCACCGGACTCGCTGTTAGCCTTCTGTTTACCAATCTCGGCAGCCGGCACCACCCTTCTACGCTCCACACGATATCGGCCGTCCTCACGCCTCGCAGTACTACCTTCCATTCTCCCCTACATTGCATCGCGTCATTTCTGCGCGCCTTTTCTACAGCTAGCTATCGTGACAGCGAGTCAATTACGCGCGCTTTTCGCCGACTTGGCGGCGGCAATTGAAACGTTTGCTCGCGCTTTCTGCCTTCCAACTAGCCGGGCCTTTCTGCCGTGTTCTGGTGGCGCCATCTGGCGAGCGTTCCGTCCTCGGAGGCTCTGGTGCGCCGCGATAAAAAATGCCGGAACAGGCCGCGACAGAAAAAGCGACACCACTGACTGCAAACCATAATGGGAAGATCCGGCGGGGATTGCCGATGAGACTGCAATCTGTGCGCGCGGTAAATGGGAGCGACTGTTGCCGCCCGCCGCGCGGGGAGGCTGACTGTCTCGCTCGGCCTGCGACGGGCGGCTTATCTGGAGAAATGCAGGATGATGGATTTGAGTGTAGTTCCCAGTTCGCTTCTCTGATTTTGTTTTCCTTGCGTGGAAAATGACAAGGTGTTGGGGTGCCCCAAAACCTTAATAAACAAGCAAACAACACACTTACGTCTTTATCTAGTGTGAAATGTGTTCCAATTTGCATACCTTTTTCAGGCTTATGGAGGAGTTTCAACTATCTGTATCTCTTTACTTTGTGTACGCCATCATTTGAAGCTTCTTATTGGATACTCCAGTGAATCGAAGCAGAATGTTTAAGGAACGGAGAATATCGATAAACAGTGGAAATCACCGCGAGGCGTCCCATAATTTCTGAATGGATGAAGACATTAAATCTCTGTTATCTTTTTCGTCAGTGTTTTGATTCAATCAGTCGCTTCTTCTTCCTTCTGCTTTCGATTTCCTCCAGCCTATGAGATGGGCGTCAATTGACCCGAGGAGTTTGTCGCGCCCTTAAACCCCAATAAATAAACAAAACATCTTTCTGTCCCTCTCTTCATTCTCTCTCTCTCTCTCTCTCTCTCTCTCTCTCTCTCTCTCTCTCCTCTCTTCTCTCTCTCTCTCTCCTCTCTCTCTCTCTCTCTCTTCTCTCTCCCCCTCCTCCCTTCTTCCCTCTCCCTCTCCCTTCTCCCTCTCCCTTCTCCCTTTCCTCTCCCTTCCCTCTTCCCTCTCCCTCTCCCTTCTCCCTCTCCCTCTCCCCTCTCCCTCTCCCTCTCGCCTCTCGCTCTCGCTCTCGCTCTCGCTCTCGCTCTCGCTCTCGCTCTCGCTCTCGGCTCTCGCTCTCGCTCTCGCTCTCGCTCTCGCTCTCGCTTCTCGGCTCTCCGCTCCGCTCCGTCTCGCTCTCGCTCTTCGCTGCTCGCTCTCGCTCTCGCTTCTCGCTCTCGGCTCTCGCTCTCGCTCTCGCTCTCGCTCTCGCTCTCGCTCTCGCTCTCGCTCTCGCTCTCGCCTCCGAGGTGGGTGGCAGTATTGACTAGCGAGCAGGAGCCTACCAGAGGTTGGCTGGAGCCGGCGTCTCCAGAAAAGCCCCAGCAGCGCGGCGGTGACGCTGCTGCTGAATTCATGAGACTCGGAGATGAGTGGGACACCGGACAGACACCGGTGTGTGATGCAGACGGCAATGGCTAGAAGATGGTGTCTCTGTTGGCAGTTTGTGTACTGGGTCACTCGAGCCGACGTGACCTGACCATTCAGTCGAAACGCCCTGAAAACTCCCCAATCATACTGATGCAGAGTGTCGGCGACTCGGTTTATCTGGAGCACCACCCAGGACCCAGGCAGACGAATACGATTGATAATTACCTTCTGGAATGGTCGAGATGTACTTCCAGTTGAGCCTGTCGTATCGTGTTACCCAGATGGCCTTTTCCTGGTGGATCGTAGGTTTACCGTCGTCAGCCTTCTGTTTGTGTTTTGTTTCCTATGCGGTCACAAACACAGGCAGATGCCGCTCCCAGCATACAAGCGCTCCCCAATAGTTGGCCTGTTGCGCGCCGCTGGTTTGTATTACGCTGGTGCGCTGTGCCCGCGCCACTGATATGTTATTATGTGTTTTTTTTTGCAATTCAGTCCGAACCATTTGAATGGATTTCCGGGTTCACTCCAAACCATTTGAATGGATTTCCGAGGTCAGGCCCCGTGCTAGGCATAGCTTGTTGCTCAGGCCCTAACTCCCTACCGTCCTAACGGGCAATTCCTGGCATCTGGCAGAACATGGAAGCGAAATTTGTACGTGCCCGGCATACCTGGACACGGTTGTTACGTTATTTCGGTGGTGCGCTACATTGCTGCGCCGTGCGCTACATTGCTGCGCCGTGCGCTACATTGCTGCGACGTGCGCTACATTGCTGCGACGTGCGCTACATTGCTGCGCCGTGCGCTACATTGCTGCGCCGTGCGCTACATTGCTGCGCCGTGCCTACATCTGGCTGCACGATGCGCTACATTGCTGGCCGTGCGTACATTGCTGCGCCCGTGCGCCTACATTGCTGCACGATGGTCTACTTGTGCACCATATTGTGATGCACCAGGATATTTGGCCAGTTCCGCCTCTTGTACGCTCGTTCTGTTATCCATGAAGTGGGGCGCTCCGTCGCTCACTGTGCCATTGCTGCCCTCAGGCGGCGCTCTCGGGAACTAACCACGGTGAGATCAAGGCTCTACGCACCTCCCGGGGTAATAAGATTCCGCCCGGCACGCGGCTTCATTACCCGATTCCCGTGAAATGTTCATATCAGGAGGGACCGTTTGCGCCTCAGTGTCTGTCTGTGCAGTGGTGCTGACTTAATTTCTGTCAGTGCGGCGGTGCTGACATAATGCCAGCGGTGGTGTGATTATCAGATCATCAGATGGGTCATCAGATGGGTCATCGGATGGGTGGGATTATTTCTGGCCGGGCTCAGACCGTGACCTGTGAACTGCTTAGTGACAGTGTTGCAGTCATCGGTCGAGGTGCGGTTTTAGCACGGACTGACTTTAGACCAGAGAGTGACTCATATCATCTGAGGCTCCAGTCGCGCTGGTAGGATAAGTTACTCAAGATGATGAACGGTTTTGCAATCGTTCTATTTGTCATATTTATTTTAGTTTTGACTTTGAGTACACAAATACCAGGTTTAGCTGATTAACTGGTAAGTTCTCAGAAGTTGGTGCCTTACATTCTGGATTTCGACGTTTGTTAGCCCTGCAGTTTAGTTAACCAGATTTAGGACTCCTACCAGTCAAGAACGATGCATTGATTGCAATTATACCTACCTGAAAGTTCTAAGACACACTTGTACTCGACGAATAATTCTCTCACGCTTGCGTTTGTTAAATCCGTACTGCATGAGGTAGAATGCTTGAGACCGTGTAGCTACTTATACATAGTCTATTTTAAAGCCCTTTTTCATTTACCGACTGGTTGATTGGAGCACTCTGCTAGGGGCTGAGCTTAATTTATTAATCCTTGACAATTCTGAGGAGCTTAAGCAAAATTTCATTTGGCAAATTTACGTTTTACTTAGTGCGTCATCGGCATCATTCTCATTCAAGTATCCCATTCAATGTTATGAGTGGCTTTAGGAATCATTGTCTTCTAAGATGGTGCTGCTGCCATAGACCTGCTACGTCGCGTAGAGTGCGCCTTATTCAGTTGAATATCTCGTGATCCTCTTAGCTTACGAGACTGGAAGACGTTGACGCCAGAGAAACAAAGGGTTTATGAATGCGTCAGACGGAGTTCTATTAAAATCCTGAGCGTATGCCCATACTGTTTGACATTCAAATTAGTTCAGACGACGGTTTCAGTCTGGCGGAATGCTGGAGCTTCAGTTTTAGCACATATTAGCACTTAGCGCTTCTTTTTGTCTGATTCTGTTTGATTCTTTCCTCTGTCCTGCTCTCCCACCGGGTGTTTCTCTCTCTCTCTCTCTCTCTTCTCTCTCTCTCTCTCTCTCTCTCTCCTCGCTCTCTCGCTCTCTCGCTCTCTCGCTCTCTCGCTCTCTCGCTCTCTCGCTCTCTCGCTCTCTCGCTCCCTCGCTCTCGCCATTTCCCCCTGTTCCCCTGCATCAGATCCCCTCCCTCAGGGCCGCAGATCCACAGATCCGCAGATCCGGGCCGCAGATCCGGGCCGCAGATCCGGGCCGCAGATCCGGGCCGCAGATCCACAGATCCGGACCGTATATCTGGGCTGTGCCGGTCGGCCACCGCACTGGGACCAATAGACGACTTCTCAGGGATCCTTCACATGAGATAGGGGCGGCGTTTCGCCGAAACGGGCTCGATAACGATAACGTTATTGGAGCAGTCGTTAGCCTGCTGCTATTTCGGGACCTGTGGCAGGATAGGGGGGGGCAAGAGGCGGACATAGACGTCCGTCTCCGCGGGAGAGGGGTTCATGACGGGTTTCGGGTAGGGGGTATAAGAGGGGGTGCTGGCGAATCGGTTCATCCATAGCGGAGAGGGCCCAAGTATGCAGGGACAGGACGTAAAGCGTGGTCTTCTGTAGGGGGGCAACGGGATGGAGGGATGGGCTCTGAGCTGGAACGTGGATCTCTCACCCTGCCGTACACCCTGATCTGGTGCTGTAGCGCGGCTGGTAGTCCTTTCATCCTGTTTGGTTTGAGTGTTGACCTGAGCCGGGTCAGCGTGGAGACAGTGGCGACTGTTTAGAGAGGCTCTCTGATGCCCGGCAGCGTGTTGAGAGCCATTCCTCTCGTCAATAGGGACACGGTCTCAGCGCTTCTTTCATGCAGAGCAAGTGTTGTTAGATGAAGGCAATCAAGGCCTTTGAGGCATATTTTCTCAGTATGACTGCTCCCGGCGTGATCCTATGCCACGTAACCACTTGGCATAGTTCACATTGCTTTACAGTTTGCCCTTTTAATGATTTGTGTATGTTTTCTGTGACCTTTGATGCTGCCTGTTTACCACTTCATTTTTTACACACAAGGATGTTAATATAGTTATTGTGCTTACCTTACGCTGAAGGGTTGAGTGTGCTTTTCCTTCCGCCGGCTCAGCATTCGACTGTTCCTTGCTATATCTTCGCGGTGTCTGCTGCGCCCGCCTGGTGTTCCCGGGCAGCGAACCAGAGCGTTGACCTCTGACTTTTGGGGTGATTGTTAACCGTGGGGGGGGGGGGGGGCTCCTCGCTCAGAGCCGCCGCCGCCGCCGCCGCCGCCGCTGCTGCTGCTGCTGCTGCTGCTGCTGCCGCTGCTGCTGCTGCTGCCGCTGCTGCTGCTGTGGGCCGGTAGCGGTTATTAAAAGAGCGACTGTTGGGCCAGGATAGGGCGGTTGAAGGGTGGAAGAGGCGGGTGCTGGGTAATGAACTGGCCGACAATGCATCAACTGACTGGCGAGAGAGGGAGATCGGGGGCAGCGGAAGACGGCTGCTGAACTTCAGTGTGACGTTGAGTAGTCAGTTATCTGTTTTTGGATGTTTTTTTTTTCCCGTCACATTAGGAGATTGGCATTGGTCCTGGTCTTTCTTGCTCCTGTGTTGACTAGTTGCGTGTTTGTCGGTGGCTGATGCGATCCCCCAGCAACAGCTCGCCCTCGACTCCCTCGGAGTTTACGACTCCAAGATAAACCTTCCTTGTTGCTACTCACCCTCTCCGCCTGTTGCTTCTCCTGTGTGTTTAGCCAAACATCGCAGCACAATGCAAACTTTCTGTCGGGATATGGCACGTGCATACATACATGCCACGTGCCACGTGAGCTATTGTTGCCGCATGTCTGAGGCGGACTGGGACGGGGTGGCCTCGGACTTCTATGCCGGAGATTTCCGGAGAAAAGAGAGAGAGGAGACTAATCGGAGATGACTCCCCCGCTGGATATCGTAGCCGCGTACCGAATCATTAGGCTGTCAGTTGTACGTCGCCCATAGGCCTGACGCCGTTTGTAATCTGATGACGTGCACGGTGTATTGATTTCCTTCTGGATTCGTAGTCATTTTGTCGTTAGTCAACATTTGTGTTATAGTTTGTTTTTGTTCGTGTCCTTGCACGCGCTGTTGCTCTGTTTGCTCCTCTTACCAGCCAGCACCTCCCCTCCCGTGCGCCGCCTTCTACCCGTCTCCTGCCGTCTCTATCGGTCTCCGCGCCTTCTTACCGTCTCCTCCGCCTCTATCGGTCTTCCTGCCGCCTTCTACCCGTCTCCTGCCGTCTCTATCGGTCTCCGGCCGGCTTCTACCCGTCTCCTGCCGTCTCTATCGGTCTCCTGCCGCCTTCTACCCGTCTGTTGCCGTCTCTATCGGTCTGCTGCCGTCTCCACCAATCAATGGCACGTCGACCGGTGCGTGGTGGCGTCACGTTCCTTCCGACGTCGTCGTTCACCGCCGCCTCCCCGGATATTAAATCTGCCGGCTCTGCCTGCGGCGATTTGGGGGCTTCCTGCGCCACCATTGCCGCCAGCGCCACCACTGCCGCGGACGTCGGCCACGGAGGCAGCGGCGGAGGCCAGGGAGCAATATGTGGGCAAATGAAGGACGGAGGAGGCCGAGTTTTCGTCAGTAAAGGGAAATAGATAGTACAATGGGAGTCATGCGGTGAAATTGGGGACGCGAGTGGCGAAATTGGTGACAAGAGTAGAGAAAAAGACGATGTAGGTGGAACAATTTTGCGGCGGTATAAGCTGGATTGCTGGTGAAATTGGTTGTATGAAAAAGCATATGGGCAACCTTAGAGACATATTGGCGAAATAAGACAACTGGCTGGCAAATAGGCGACATAACTAGTGTAATTGACGGCGAAGTGGACCCAGATGAAGTAATACGCAATATGGACCGGAAAATAGACGGCACATGGGGAGGATTAGGTGCCGCAACAAACGCCGAACGGCGTCAAAAGAACGGGTTGTCATCGCTTGGTGACAATAATCGATGACAATGACGGCCTCGGCTCGCTCGCAGTGAGATCATCCCCCCCCCCGCTCGCCAGATGTATGTCAATTTGTCGCCCCACCTGGCCTGTCTGGGAGCCGAGCACCCCGCGTTCACGGTCACATCCGTGCAGCGGCGATTAGCGGCTCGGACGCCTTCTGTCCAGTGTTGAGCGCCGCGAGTCGGGAGTCGGGAGTCGGGAGTCGGGCGCTGGAGCCGGCAGCCGACCCAACTCTCAATGGCCTCTGCTCGTCCGTTCATCGCCGCGTGTGACGTCACAATCGCCCGGGGGCACGCGGCACGTGCGGTACGTGACAATTGGTCCAGGGCACGCTGCCGACGCCGGCGGCGGCATTGTCAGCTGTGTCGGGCGCAGTCGTGATTGTTGGTCTACTGAACGGCTCGTGCTGGAGACACACAACGGCCGCGCGGGTCATTCATCACGCACTCATAGACACGGAGAGAGCGAGGGAGAAAGAGAGAGAGGGACGGACGGGGGTCAGTTGGAGAGTTTGGCCAGATGGTGAGGAAGTGGTGGGTACACGTGGGGGGGTGAGGCGCGAGAGGGACTGGTCGCGCATAGTGCCGTGGCACGCGTCGCTAGAAAGCGGTGTTGGATAGGGGGAGGGGGGGCGCTCCCGCCCGGGTCCCGCTGGTGCTGATGTTCCTCCTTCGGTGACCCTACCATTTTAAAGAGTCTCCAGTGGTGTGTTGTGTTGTGTGTTGGGGGAAGCTATTTTCAAAAGTATTCATGCGATTGCTTTCCGGAATATATAGCCATCCGCGCGATTGGGTTTTTCAGATGGGTGTGGGAGAGGAATGAACGTTTTTGGAGGTAAAACAAAACAGGGTGAAAAGTATACAAATTAAAGAAATTGCGGTTTGAGGGTCGTCTATCAATCACCAGTTCTGATTTGCATCGCGTGAAGTGCTTCTGATAGATATCTCTCTTAGGGCGATTCTTAATATATATATATATATATATAATATATATATATTAAGTAATATATATATATTATAATATATAGTTATTATATATATTATATGTATTATAAATAATATTTATATATTGGTATATATATATATGTATATATTTGTATATATGATATATGTATATATTTGACGATCATCGTAAATTATAGCTCGGCAATTATCTGCACAATGTTATCCGCTCATTTTCTCTTCCTGACAATCCCTTGTGCAAACTAATGGCCTTATCTCGGGCGGCCATAACATTGATCGCTTCCACCCTCACCGTGATGACTCCCCCCTCCCTGCCGTGATGACTTATCTCCCCCTGCCCCGCCTCTCTCCTGGCCATTGAGTACCACCGTAACGCCGTTGATTTGTTGTGTGGGGGCGCCCGGCCCGTCGCGCCGCACCCTCGCCTTTCACATGCAGATCAGGCTGGCCGGCCGGCGGAGAGCGGCCATAAAAACGGCGCGACTCTGAGCGTCACAGCGGTGACGTCAATCGTATGCTCGGTGACACATGAACGCCGATCTAGATGTAGGCCAGCGGCGGCGCTGGGCGGCGGCGCTGGTGGAGGTGCATGGAAGGATGTCCGGACCCGCGCCGAGAGCAGGCCGATGGGTGGGACCTGGGGAGGGGGGATTCATTCCGTGGATGGCGTGGAAGCTAATTTTTGCGTGCAGGCGCCAGAGAATAAGTGCGTGGCAGAGGGGAGACCTAGTGTGGGAGGGGGTGGAGGGCGTAATGGTTGTGATTGTCAGAGACGAGGGCAGTTGGTGCGGCACCACGGCTGTCACGGTGTGAAGAGAGGGCCAGTGCGGGGCTGTACGTCGAGGTGGTAACATCGCTGCTGGGACGCGTGTGTGTGTGTGTGTGTGTCTGTGTCTGTTTCGGATGTCGCTGTGACTTCTGACGGGATTTGCGTGGAAGTGTTGATCGTTATGGTAAGTCAGCCTTTTAATTCTTTTCTTTTTCACATCAAATACCCTCCCTCGCATTCCCGTTTCTCCTCTGCTCTCTTCCTCTCCGTCGCCTGTCTTCAAACATCTTTTCGTCTCCGCCGTCTCCCGTTTGATCTCTGTTTCATCTCTGTCTCATCTCTGTTTTATCTCGATCTCTGTCTCATCTCTCGCACGTCTTCTCCCCCGCTATTTCCCTGGACGTCTGGGCTGGCTCTGCCGTTTCTTGCCAGCTCGCTGACCGTGCCGGACCGTCCTCCGGTGGCTGCTCGTCTCGGTCCGCTCTGAGCCGGCTCTGGCTTTCTGCTAGGTTCCTTGAGGCCTTCTGGCTTTCTGGTAGGTTTTGAGCCTCTCTTGGGAGCGCCCCGAGTCTCTCTGGGCAGCTATGGTGGACCCTGAGCTTCTCGGCAGCCCGGCAGTCTCTCTGGGCAGCTATGGTGGACCCTGAGCTTCTATCAGCCGCCCCGGCAGCCCGGCCAGCTGAGGATCGCCGGTTGAGACACCGATTGAGGCGGTATCGCGCCGTTTTAGCCGCTGCCGGTAAAACCGGCGCGGATAAAGCCGTGCCTCAGCGGCGGCGGTGGCTGCCGGGATCGATTGTACGAGGCGGGCCGCGGGCGGCCGACCGAGATCGCCGGACCGTCCACCGGAACACTGGACCGCCGGGGATCATGAAGCCTAGACGGAGGACCGGTGGACCATATTTGCATCTCGAGACTGGGACCGGGGCAGTGGACAGTCCGCTAAACCACTGATCGGAGAGCCAATCCCCGGACCATTGAATCTCGGCACCGGAACCATTGAATCTCGGGACCAGGGAGTATTGAATCTCGGGGCCAGGGACCATTGAATCTCGTGACCGGGACCATTGAATCTCTGGATTAGGGAGTATTGAATCCCGGGACCGGAGACTATTGAACCTCGTGACCGGGGGGCGGGGACCATTGAATCTCGTTACCGGAGAGCGAATAGTGTTGTCCAGCCCCGTAGCTGGCCAGGACTTCCTCCACAATCCCGCAGCAATATAAGGCCCCGTTAGTGACGGATAGGCCTGTGTCCACCGGACCGGAGCTGTCGGTGGGAATGAGGCTGTCGGCGGCTTTCGTCCCCATCTCGATACACAGACTGGGTGAAATATGACGAGCGTTTCACACATAATTGAGAAATCCGTGTTGACAATTCGTCAGGTGACCGGTATCAGTTATTGACGGCTACCGACGCTACCTCTAATGCAGCCGGCGTACACATATTCCCAATGAACTCGAACTTCTTCAATCAGGAGATTCGCAGGCATGTGACATTTTCATCACTACATTTTATTTTTATCTTGTCAATGTTGATGTCTGAATGTTAATTGCATACTTTCTGCTCTTACTTAGTTGCAGTTCTTTGTATTTAATTTACTGTATGTCTTTTAACATTTTTAATTCACTTTTATTTGTATCTTGTGCTATTTCAGCTCGGCCTCACTAGATCAGCTGATCAGCACATAACTCCTCTTGTTTCCATGGCATTCTGCTATACTTAGTTCACGTCACCTCTGCCGAGTGTAGTCAATATATCTCCACCTGCCATTGGCTCTAAATTCGCCGTCTGCCGGCGCCGCCTTCCGTAGCGATCGCTGCCGCCCTCAGATCTCAGGTCATTTCACGGCTGGTAGCGTCTTAGAGGCCCCGCCCGCCGCCGCCCGCCGCCCGCTGCCGGGGCGAATCTCATTCAATGCTGCGCCTTTCAGGATCTCCGTGTGGCAGCCAGGTGTGAGGGTGAGAGAGAGAGAGAGAGAGATGAATGAAGCCCTAGGAGAGGGTGGGTGTGGCCGTATTCGGCTGAGGTGTCGGGCTCCGAGCCCGGAGTAGTGTGTGAAGCACAGGTGTTCGGGGACGCCACAATAGTGAAGGGTATGTTCGTGCTGCGGAGACTTCAACGCGCCGCTGAGCGCGGGAGGAAGCCTGAACTGGTAGACTGTGCCGCGGGACTTGGGTGTATGCGGCGCAGTGTTCAGAGACTTGAACGCGCTTTGAGACGTCAACGTCTCCTGTCACCATTCAAACGGAACACAGAGTAGCGACTTCCAGAGTTTAGCCAGATTCGGCCGGTCCGTTGCCGATTTCATCCAATCGATTTGTCGCTTTATGACGGTGTCGTCTGTGATCGTGAAATTGAGGTAATTTAACCATCCGGAAAATGGTGTCCCTGTGGCGTGTATTGATACAGTCTGTTACGGGGTCGACAGCGTCTCTCGTCCGGGCCGGCTTCCTTTCTGTGCGCCGCCGTCTTTAATCCGTCCTCTGCGCCATTGAATGGGGGACCGCGCGCGCTGTGTCTGACTCTTGCCAGGAATGTAGTCTACAATCCGCCGGTCCATTTTCCCCGCTGTGGAGAATGCACCGGTAGCCGTACGCCTGTACAGTTATTGTGGAGCATAGTAGCCGGGTGGTTTTGTCCCTGTCGGGGCTGCCGTTTCGGTGTCAGTGTCGGTGCGCCGGTCACCTGCGGTATCATTGTATCGGCCACAGTTGCCGCGACTGGGGACGGGGGTCGGCGACCGGGCTGTCTATGATCGGGAGGTTAGCCACCTATCTGGAAATGTCTGGGCTGGGGGGCGTCTGCGTCTTGGCTGCGTTCCTGGTATTACAGCGGGCTCAGACGCTCGGCGGGGTTGAGAGGCGAGGCGTCGTGTCCTGCTGCTGCTTCTGGTGGCTGGCAGTGAGGGTTAGTGAGTGGTGATGGAAGGTGCTGTGGAAAGGAGTGGGACTCGTGCTGGTGTTGAGGCTGCTGTGAATGGTGGACCGCTGGTGCTGGTAAGGTGGGAGACACTGCCGCTGGTGTTGGTGCCTACAGGGGTGAAGGTTCCTATTCAAATGGGGGCTTCAGCCCCCTCCCCTTAACTTTGATGAGAAAGTAGGTCAAATCCGGGGAGAAATATGTACTTTGTGGATTTTGATGGTACTTTGAGTGATTTTCTCCAGCTCAGCCCCCCCCCCTCCAACTTTCCTGGAGAAGCTACGCCCCTGTGTGCCTAGACATGGCGGGTCAGGCGTATGCCGTGTCTGTCGCGGCCTGACCGCTCCACTCCTATCCGCCACATAACCTGCACGGTGGCAGCGCGCCTGATCCCACAATCTACGGTTGCGGGCCCCACTTGCCCTCGTGCCCGCGGCGGCCGCCTGACCTCGCTGCCAGAGGCATCTGATCCGCTGTCTTCAGACGGGGGCCGCCGACAAAAGAGAAAGTCGCTACGCCAAATGCTGAGGTTGGCTGTAAGACTCGCTGACATTGGCTGGCGACACTGCATGGCTTGGATGGCGGCCGATCGGCAAAGCGGATTGTGTGCAGGGATTGCTTATCGGGTCGTTCGCCTTGTTAGTTACACGGTCAGTAAGTCGCATCGTATCTTTAGACATTTCTTTCTGTCTCTTCCGCCGCGTCGCTTACCTCGTTTCCAACGCTCTTTCTTACGCCTGTTTGACTCCTGTCTGAAAGATTGTCGACGTCTCCGCTTCGCCTGTCTGTCCCTTGCGTTTGCTTACGCCCGTCTCATCCTGTCCACTCTTTTACATATCTTCCCGCCTCTCTCCCTCTCTCCTAGTCCTGACAGTTTGACAGTTTGACAGTCCTGACAGCCGTAAGCTGGCCGCGGAATCTCAAGCTGTCGCCTGCCATCAGCTGATGGCCTCGGCCGTTTGATTTGCGTTGCCATGCCTGACGAATCACCTCGAGCGGAACGGATCTCGTTTGGGTTGTTTTTGGCCACGCATCGCTGACATTCCGCGCTTTGTTGACCCAATCGCTAAATGCGAATAAATTAATGCAGATTTGGCGTGGTCTTCCGGTTGGATAACTTGGGTCGCCATGGGCGTTGTTTGGTCGTTTTCCGAGCGACTGGTCAGGGTTTGAGTTGCTTCACGGTGCGACGTGAGGGGTTGACGCGCGTCTTTCAGCTGCCAGAGTGCCTGACGGACATGTGGCCCCAGCGGTGACAGCACTTAGCGCTCTCTGTCGGAGAGCTCCCCCGAGCATCACATGTCGACACGTGAATGTGTCTTATTTCTGCGGTATTGCTCGGCGACGCAAAAGGACGCTAATGCCACCGGCTGTCACGAATGTCTTTTGTGGCCGCTCATATTGGTCGTGTACCTATATTCGACACCGAGTGCGTTCGAGTTTGTAAGTAGGTGCACTTCATTTCATAGATGTGCTGCGTTTTTATAGCACGTTGATCCCTGACCTAGTTCGAATTGTATTAGTTTGTGTAATTTATATTGCTTGCTCATTTTGATGTGGGTAGTAGGTATGTCGAAGTACTTTTGCTTTATTACATCAGAGTCTAAGACACACATTTCTTAGATTAGTGAAATGCGACAGACGGGTCTCAAGAACTGTTTGCGGACATTTACATTGACTGCATAGTTGTCAACACTTACCAGGAACTGCTCCTTTTCAAAGCAAGCGTTTCGAACATGTCAATACCACAGAGTAGCTTATTGCTTTGCCTACCTGAAGTCACATTCGGAACCCATCGTAGCTGCAGGCAATGCCAGCGCATGTGGCTGGCTTCTGCTGCCTCCGGCTCTAGGTCTGCTGACCTGCAGTCACCATCCCGCCGGATGTTACATCATTGCGCGCGTGATTTGTTTGCTGAAGCGCCTCTCGGAATCAGGGCTGATATTGCACTCCTCCAGCACTTCTCGAGGTTGACTTTTGCGATCATTTGTTTGAAATGGGAGCAATATCTCTCCGCAATTTGAACACTGCTCTGCCGTCATGGTGGAGGATTGTATGTCTGGTTTGTAAAAACAGCCGCCCTGGGGTAGCTTATACCATTTATCAATAGCATGGCGTTTTAATATAACGCCATGCTTGTGCACGTCTGCTATAACTTCTCACTCTTCACAATCTCACTCTTCCTGCACTCCTAACAGCACCCTTGTATAACAGCTCACCCGTCCTGTTTCAGCTTCTGTCAGAGGAGGAGGCGGCCGCTGGTCGTGCCGGTCGGCCTGATCACGAGGTGGTGGCCCTCTTGCACGAAGAGCTGCTCGGCACCTCCGATAGCCAGGTGAGAGTGCCGCCCGAGTCGCTGTGTTGTTAGCAGAGGTGGGACCCGAGGGTCACGCGTCTGGGGAGCTCCGCGGGGCGGGGGAGGGGAGATATCGTGCGGATGAGGCCTAGCGGGATAGAGCCATGCGTCTTGTGGATTGTATACGTGTCTGGTCAGTTGAACTCTGCAGAAGAGATCACGTGACGGGGACAGATTCTGATATCTTGTCCCGTCCATTGCAAAGTGACCTTAGCAGTCGACGCGCCCTAAAAGCCCCAATAAACAAACAAACCGTCCATTCCATTCCATTCCGATGCCATTTCCAGGTTCACGGGCAGCAGATATCAGAGGCTGTATTGACAGTGAAGGCCAGGTTCAGTCTGTGTCTCTGCTCGGTGTAGTGTCGCCCTCTGTGACAGCTGTCACCCTGTCTGGAATATTTGTCAGCTGGCAGTCTATCTGGCAGCCTGTGTCAGCTGGCAGCCTGTTTCAGTTGGCAGTCTGTGTCAGCTGGCAGTCTGTGGCAGCTGGCAGTCTGTCTGGCAGTCTGTGGCAGCTGGCAGTCTGTCTGACAGCCTGTGGCAGCTGGCAGCCTGTGTCAGTTGGCAGCCTGTCAGTTGGCAGCCTGTGTCAGCTGGCAGTCTGTCTGGCAGCCTGTGTCAGCTGGCAGTCTGTGACAGCTGACAGCCTGTGGCAGCTGGCAGTCTGTGGCAGCTGGCAGTCTGTGGCAGCTGGCAGTCTGTGACAGCTGACAGCCTGTGGCAGCTGGCAGTCTGTCTGACAGCCTGTGTCAGTTGGCAGCCTGTCAGTTGGCAGCCTGTGTCAGCTGACAGTATGTCTGACAGCCTGTGGCAGCTGGCAGCGTGCGTGGCAGTCTGTGTGTCTGGCAGTCTGTGCGGACTGTCGACTGACCTTCGCCCCTGCGCCTGAGCCCAGTGCGCCGCCTAATACCAACACCACCAGCCGAGCTCGGCTGCGGCGACTCTCTGAGCCGCAATCACCATCAGCGCGGCTGTGTGGCGGCGGCTGTATAGCCGAGCTGTGGGATCAGCTCCGGCAGCCGCTGACCCAGACATGCCCCCGGGGCATAACCCCGGCCGCCGCTCCCCTCCCAAACTGGAGAGCTCCCCCAGGATGGCGCGCTCCGTCAGAAATGTAAAGTTGCCGGCGGGAGTGATGCGCCCGGGAGGTTCGCCTGCTCCCGTCATATAGATGTCTACTGGCGGGATGGCGAGCGTGGTGGTCCGGTTTGGCGGGAACGGTGCCGTGGCGGGAACGGTGCCGTGACGGGAACGGTGCCGTGACGGGAACGGTGCCGTGACGGGAACGGTGCCGTGACGGGAGATGACGGTGTCGTGGCGGGAACGGTGCCGTGGCGGGAACGACACCGTGGACGGGAGGGATCGTGGCGGGAACGGGACGGGAACGGTGCCGTGACGGGAGACGTCGGGTCGTGGCGGGAACGGTGCCGTGGCGGGAGACGACGGGTCGTGGCGGGAGACGGTCTCACTCGCCGCTGTGGTGCTATCCAGAAGGCAGGGCTGGCTCCTGAGCCTGACCAGGCTGACATTTTGACCGGATGGCGCCCTCGTGAGCCGTTTGGAGCAGACAGGGTTACTCATGGTGCATTCGGAGCGAGAGAACTCGCCTGCCGCCAGTCACGGCGCCTGTAGAGCACGAGTATTACTGGTGGTATCGTTCCACGGGTGAAGCGTTGGCGCGCGGTGGCCCAGGTGGTATTACGGCGTGCTGAGTAGGTCGGGGTGGGATACGCGTAGATTGTGGTGTGCTTTATTCAGAAGTTCGCGACCGCAGGGCTAGCGCCGCGCGAAAATGAGATTACGCGAGCAGAGGGAACGAAATTCGAAACACACCCACGTTTTAATAATGTTAATTGTATGTAATTAGATGAGGCGGATCTCCGAGGAAATTCAGCCAGACTCGGAAGCAAATAACACCTGGGATGTTTGCTTTAGGAGTTCATTTTAGGAATCACAGCACTGGGGCGTGTCCGTTGAAGGCGTTTCGTGCCTCTGTTTCGGTGGTAGGTATAGACAGAAAGTCGCTCTGTCGGCGGCTTTGATCTCGGGTGTTCTCCGAGTCGGTTCGATTCAGATGCCGTGCCTTGTTTCCGTTCCCAGACATTATTACTTCGTATCCCCGCAGGAGGTTCTGCTCTACGTGAGTGACGTACGTTTGCTGATGGCATGTGTTACCTTCAAGGGACCGATCCATTTTTGTATACGTTTAGCCTGAATCTTTTGATGTGATGAATTTCCGAAATTGGACCCCACGCTAAACTGAACTTGCTGGACGGGATCGGACCCCATCACCCAATCGCGCAGTTCTTGCCACCTGAATGAAGCTCGCTACATCTCGAACTGTTTACCATTCTGAATCATGTGTGATCCGTTAGACAAATGTGAGCTGTTGTGCTATTCTCAGACCGAGTACGCTCCGGCGGGTGGTCAGTCGATTCGTTTCTCCTCGCTATCGAGCGATTCGTTTCCAGTTGGCTGTTCACTGATTGGCTGTATTGTATGCTGGTGTAAAATCGAGGCTTCTACTGCTGCTTCACTGTTACCACGAACACACAGCGCTGTGGACCTTTGAGTGACCGCAGGTGGCATCTGGCGACCGGGCCAGTTTAGAAGGGCTGACTGGTGGCGGCGTGTGTGTGTGTGGAGGGGGGCCTTAGTGCCGCCTAAAATGGGGAGCGGTGGTCGTTTCGAGAGGTGGGGGCAGGGAGGGGCGCTTCGCAGAGTGAACGGTGATTGTCCAGGGGAGAGGCGAATCGAAGGGAGGGGTAAGAACCAGAATGGAGAGACGGCCGTATTTGCATGAGGATGAAGGGGTTTTGGAAGGGGGATCGGAGTGGCAAGGGGCGTCGCCACGAACCCGAGAAGTTCGAGGAAGGGGGGAAACGTAGGTATTCTCAAGTCGATTCTTCCATGCAACGCTAAATGGGCTAATGTTTAAAATCCGAGAAAAAAAAAAAAATCGGGGACGCGGCCGCATGTTTGCCGTGATTTGGGGACGCGTCCCCCCCCCCCGCTGTCGACGTCCGCGCTGAGTGGAGAGCGGTCATCTTGGCAGGAGGTGGTGGAGGTGACTGGAAATGGACAGCGGTCGTTGTGGCGCGCGTGTCTCGACTGCCGACGGCCTGAGAGTGATACATTTCTATCTATTCTACAGCGGCCAGCGGTCAACTGGCGCCGCCGGGAGCGGCACTGGTGGACGACACTCGGCCACTCGGCTCACTCGCGGTGTGTCCGGTGTAGAGACGCCATACTAGGCGGGTCCGGGTGTGTTAGACGCTCTGTCCGCTCTCCGGTCAACTGGTGCCGCCGGGAGCCGGCAGTAGCGGACGACACTCTGCCACTCGGCTCACTCGCGGGTGTCCGGTGTAGATGACGCATAACTAGCGGGCGGGGTGGTGTTAGACGCCCTGTCCCGCTCTCCGGTCAACTGGTGCCAGCCGGGACGGCAAGTAGCGACGACACTCCGGCCACTCGGCTCATCTCTGCCGGTTGTGTCCGGTGTAGAGACGCATACTAGGCGGGGCGGGGTGTGTTAGACGCTTCTGTCCGCTTCTCCGGTCCAACTGGTGCCGCCGGGAGCGGCAACTGGTGGACGACACTCGGCCACTCGGCTCACTCGCGGGTGTCGCGGTGTAGAGACGCCATACTAGGCGGGTCCGGGTGTGTAGAACCTCTGTCCGCTCTCCGGTCAACTGGTGCCGCCGGGAGCGGCACTGAGTGACGAACACTCGGCCACTCGCTTCACTCGCTGGGGTGTCCCGGTGTAGAAGGAACGCTCAACTAGGCGGGTCCGGGTGTGTTAGACGCTCTGTCCGCTCTCCGGTCAACTGGTGCCGCCGGGAGCGGCAGTAGCGGACGACACTCTGCCACTCGGCTCACTCGCGGGGTGTCCGGTGTAGAGACGCCATACTAGGCGGGGCGGGGTGTGTTAGCGCTTCTGTCCGCTCTCCGGTCCACTGGTGCCTGCGGGAGCGGCATAGCGGACGACACTCTGCCACTCGGCTCACTCAGCGGGGTGTCCCGATGTAAGAGACGCTACTAGGCGGGGCCGGGGATGTGTGTAAGCAAGGGCGGAATCTTCCAGGGGGGGGGGAGCAAAGGGGCCATGGCCCCCCCAAACCACCCAAAATCGGCGCAAATTTGACACATTTCCTGAAGTTTGTCGTAAAACTAAGCAAACTTTTTACTAGAGAAGTTTTTGTTTTTAAATCAGTTATTGATTACAAAGCAAGCGAAATCCGGATTGATTTTCATAATTATGCGAAATTTTTGGGATTTTGCCCCCCAAACTGTCAAAATACACTTTCTGGATCCGCCAGTGTGTTTGTAAGATGCACCTCGGATCGTTCCCGCGGCGTGTTGTGTGGTGTAGAGACGCCATACTAGGCGACATACTTGTAACTGACTCAGAGCTGAGTCATGAATCGACTCATGAGTCAGATGTTTTTGGATGAGTCATGAGTTGAGTCGACTCAATTTTTAAAAGCGGGACTTGAGTCAAGAGTCGAGTCGGACTATTTTTTAGTTAACAGCACTTGAGTCAAGAGTCGAGTCAGTTCTTCGGCTGTTGAGTCAGACTGGAGTCGACTAAAAAAATGTGAGTCGTTACAAGTTTGCTAGGCGGGGCGGGATGTGTTAGAGACGCTCTGTCACCCTCTGCGGGGGATGGGCGCAAAGTGACCTTAGCAGTCGACGCGCCCTAAAGCCCCAATAAACAAACCCTCTGCGGGGTGTACACCCTGTCACCCTCCGCGGGGTGTACACCCTGTCACCCTCCGCGGGGTGTACACCCTGTCATCCCTCGCCGCGGGTGTATACCCTGTCACCCTGCCGCGGTGTACACCCTGTCAACACCTCCGCGGGGTGTTACACCCTGTCACCCTCCGCGGGGTGTAACACCCCTGTCACCGCTCCGCGGGTGTAACACCCTGTCACCTCCGCGGGTGTACACCCTGTCCCCCTCCGCGGGGTGTACAACCTGTCACCCTCACCGGCGGGGTTGTACCACCCTGTCAACCCTCGCGCGGGGGTGTACAACCCTTGTCAGCCCCCTCTGCGGGTGTACACCCTGTCACCCTCCGCGGGTGTACACCTGTCACCTCCGCGGGGTTGTCACCCTGTCACCCTCTGCGGGGTGTACACCCTGCACCCTCCGCGGGGTGTACACCTGTCACCCTCCGCGGGGTGTACGACCCTGTCACCTCCGGCGGGGTGTACACCCTGTCACCCTCTTGCGGGGTGTACACCCTGTCACCCTCCGCGGGTGTACACCCTGTCACGCCTCCGCGGGTGTACACCACTGTCACCGCTCTGCGGGGTGCTAACACCCTGTCCCCTCCGCGGGTGTAACACCCTGTCACCCTCCGCGGGGTGTACACCCCTGTCACCCTCTCGCGGGGTGTACACCCTGTCACCCTCCGCGGGGTGTACATCCCTGTCCCCCCGCGGGGTGTACACCCTGTCACGCCTCTGCGGGGTGTACACCCTGTCAAACCCTCTGCGGGGTGTACACCTGTCACCCTCCGCGGGTGTACACCCTGGTCCCCTCGCGGGGTGTACACCCTGTCCCCCTCTTGCGGGGTGTACACCCTGTACCCTCCGCGGGTGTACACCCTGTCACCCTTGCCGCGGGGTGTACACCCTGTCACCCTCCGCGGGTGTACAACCCATGTCACCTCGCGCGGGTGTAACACCCTGTCCCCTCCGCGGGGTGTAACACCCTGTCACCCTCCGCGGGGTGTACACCCTGTCACCCTCTGCGGGGTGTACACCCTGTCACCCTCTGCGGGGTGTACACCCTGTCCCCTCTGCGGGTGTCCTGTCCATCCCTCCGCGGGTGTACACCCTGTTCACGCTCTACCGCGGGGTGTACACCCTGTCACCCTCTTGCGGGTGTACATACCCTCACCCTCCGCGGGGTGTAACCCTGTCACCGCTCCGCGGGGTGTACACCCTTGTCACCACTCTGGCGGGGTGTACACCCCTGTCACCCTCCTGAGGGGTGTACACCCTGTCACCCTCCGCGGGGTGTACACGACCCTGTCACCCCCGCGGGGTGTACACCCTGTCCCTCTGCGGGGTGTAACACCCCTGTCTACCCTCTGCGGGTGTTGGTGTGGTGTAGAGACACCGGGGTGGTTGATAGGACGTCCTGGCTCGGCTTCCGTGGGGTGTGCGGTGTAGAGACGCGGGGCGATGTGTGTGCGGGGGTCGGTCAGCACATAGTCAAGGTGTGAGTGTTGTGGGGAGGGTGAGGGGCGTGGGAACAGACAGATGCCAGCCCTACCAACAGAAGGTGTTGTGTGCTGGCCACACAATCAGCTGGAGGTGTGGGTGGCCAGGCCGACTCATGGTGTAGGTGAAGGTGTGGTAGACAGCTGGCCGGCCAGTTCAGAGAAGCTGTGAGAGAAGCTAGTGATAATGACTGAAGTTGGCGTTCGTGTCTAACAATAAGACAGCGCCTCTGTTATTGGAGGCAATGGTCTGACATGAAGCGGGATGAACTATCCTTCGGCGACCTGGCTGGAAGTGTAGTTGTGTTTCTCAAGTGATTGCACTCACAATATTTTGTATTCGTGTATTTTGTCGGACGCGAATCTGAAGGAATCTCTCCGGGCCGTACAGTCGACGCACTGACAGGAACATACACTGACTGGTTCTCATTCATTCATTCATTAAATCATTCATTTATACATGAATTATGTGACTCGATCTTATTGATTGCTTGACCGGCTCCCATTCATTCATTTATTGACCCATTGGATTAGCGCAAATTGACCAAAGGTGTCGGCGCGCCCTAAAACCCTAATAAACAAACATCAATTGACCCATTCTGATTCATTTAGTTGTAAACGCGCTCTCATTCATTCATTGGTTGACCAATTCACATTCATTTAGTGGCAAACCCGTTCTCATTCGCTCCTCGTCATTCATTCTCCGGGGTTCACCGAGACCGAGTACCGAGTACAGAGTACCTGACCACCAGAGTACCTGACAGAGTACCGAGTACAGAGTACCTGACCACCAGAGTACCTGACAGAGTACCGAGTACAGAGTACAGAGTACGCCTGACCGAGTTCCGCCAAACTTTGGCGCTGCGACGGCGTTATGCGTGTTCACTGTGGTGCCCAGTGCCAACGTCGCCTTTACGGTGTATGGTATGGCGGTAAGACGCCAAGACTTAGCGCCAAAATGCGCCAAGAATCGTTCCAGACATGTCAAGGTTAGCCTTCAAAGGAAAACATTGCCTTTGAGAATGTCAACATTCATGATCGCTAAAATCTGCTGCAATTATGGTGAAATCAGCGGAGGTCGCTCTGAGCCGAAGTGATTTCGTTTACATGATAAGTGGTTCCGGCGGCTGGGCCACTTATCTTTTGATGAATTGTACCGGCCCGGCTGGCAAGGCACAGCAGTAATGTAACCGTTACTTGTTGCTGTGATAAATGACTGCGAGGCGAGCTGTGTTGACTTTGGGTATTGTTCTCAGTCGCTGGCCTGGAGAACGCGAGCTGGCGACTTTTCCCAAAACTAGTCATTTGTATCCCGGTATAGTAGTTCGCGTCTGTTATTTGTAATTGTATAGGCGGTTTTCGCATATGAATCAGCCATTTCCCCGTCCGCATGTCGTCTCCAGGCATACAAGTACCGAGCCGTCATAGCTGTTGTTGTCTCTGTCTCTCGTCTCGGTCCTATTTTGTGTCCCAAGATGGACCGACTCCATCGTATATTCCACGCGTGCCATCTCAAGAGCGAGGCTATATCGTCGCGGCATGCTGCTATCCATACTAACATCGGACTGGCAGCGGCAACGGCAGCGGCAGCAGCAGCGGCAGCGGCAGTAGTACGGTGCCGCAGAGGCAGGCCGGGGTGTCGGAGGCAGAGGGAGTGGAAGAGCCAGTGTGTTGTCCTGCTGTGGATGACACCACAGGCTGCTGCCGTCTGTGGATGACACCACAGATTCCAGACGTCGGCGCTGGCTGGGGAGGCTCTTGATGGATTAGCTCCCTTCCGAAGGGATGTTACAGTAGATGCTGGTCTGTTCTAAAATTCAAGTTACAACATTCATGGACATTCAAGCACAACATCATGAGTTTGCAATCCGATCGTCTGCTGAGTTGTCCATGTGGTTGCCGAGGAGGTTGCTGGCAAGTTTTCCTCTTCCTTCTCTTCCTCTTCTTCTTCCACTCCACTCCCACTCCCTTCCTCTTCCCTTCCTATCCCTCCCTCGTCCCTCTCTCCCTCCCTCTCTCCCCTCCCTCCCTCCCGTCCCTCCCTCCCTCCCTCCCGTCCTATCCCTCCTCTCTCCCTCTTCTCCTCTATCTCCTCTCTCCCTCTGCTCCCTCTCTCCTCTCTCCCTCTCTCCCTCTCTCCCTCTCGTTCCTCTCTCCTCCTCACTCCTCTCCCCTCTCCCTCTCTCCCTCTTCCCTCTCTCCTCTCTCCCTCTATCCCTTCTCCCTCTCTCCCTCTATCCCTCTTTCACTCTCTCCCTCTCTCCTCTCTCCCCGTCTCTCTCTCCCTCTTCTCCTCTCTCCCTCTCTCCCTCTCCCCTCTCTCCCTCCACTCGCTCCTCTCCCTCCTCCCTATCGGCTCCTCCCTCCCTCCCCCTCTCCTCCCTCCTCCCTCCTCCCTCCCTCCCTCCCCCCTCTCCCTCCTCCTCTCTCTCCTCTATCCCTCTTCACTCTCTCCTCGTCTCCCTCTCCCCTCTCTCCTCTCTCTCCTCTCCGTCCCTCCCGTCTCCCTCCTCTCCCTCCTCCCTCTCTCCCTCTCTCCCTGTTTCCCTCTCTCCCTCCTCTCCCTCTCTCCCTCTCTAACCCTCTCCTCCCTCTCTTCTTCCTCTCCTCTCCCCTCTCTCCCTCTCTCCTCTCTCCCTCTCTCCCTCTGCTTCCCGCTCTCTCCCTCTCTACCTCTCTCTCGCCTCTCTCCCTCTCTCCCCTCTCTCCCTCTCTCCTCTCTCCCTCTCCCCTCCCTCTCTCCCTCTCCCCTCCTCCCCTCTCCCCTCTCTCCCTCTCTCCTTCTCTCCCTCTCTCCCCTCCCTCTCCCTCTCCCTCTCGCTCTCCCTTCCCCTCCCTAAATCCGCTCCCTCTTTCAGCCCCGAGTTACCCGACTGTTGGTGGACCGCTCCACGGCAGCGATCGGTTCGGGCTGTCCCGGTCCGATCCCGTGTGCCGATTACACACTAATGAGGATGTCAGCGCGCGGCCGTCAGCGCCCAGCTCAATCGACGGAGAGTTTTGGAGGGATTAGCTGGCCTGATTGGACCACCCGTGAGCGGTACGATAGTTTGACAACGTCGGCGGCGGCGAGGGGCGAGGGGATGGGAGATCCGGGGGGGGGGGGGCTCAGCTGGCAGAGCGGGCCGCTCGAAATCCAGAGGTGCTAACTGCTAGGTCTCCGAGTGGCTTGGCTCGAAGTCCATGAGCTCTGGGTTTCGAGTGGAGAGCGTTTGGCTGGAACCCCACGAGTTCCGGGTTCAAACCTGGCGACGGACGAGGTCATTCCCCGTTCCCCAGCTTGTGTCGGCGCGAGAGACCACGAGTGTAAGTGACGACCGCCACATAACCATTGAGTTGAGGCGCCCTTAAGCCCAAATCATCATCATAAATGACGACAGTCATGTATCGTCAGATCCGTCACGTATCGTCGGATATCCGCCGATGTCTGACTGATATCCATATCCGACGGATATATTCCGCGGATATCGATACATGAGGCGGTACAGCCGCTATCCCACCTACCGGGACAATGAAGGGACCTCAGTAGCCAGGGGGAGGACAACAATTTAGCGGAGGGAGAGGACCACAGGAGCGAGGCAGAGTCGTTTGGGACGGTCTGCGTGTCGTGCTGCTGGCTTTATGGGTGGCGCGGCGTGTTTCAGTGGCCGGGGTGGACGTTTATGGGAGTTGTTTGCGATTGATGTGCGTTGTTTGGACGTTGTTTGGACGTTGTTTGGCCGAGTTTTGGGTCTGTTGTAGGATTGTTGTGGTGGGTGGATTTGTGTGCGGGGCTGGGTTTATGTGGAGTTGGAAGGCGGGGATACAATGGCGTGCGGTAACTGTTTGAAAGTGATGTATATATGTAAAAGATTGTGTTAAGTGTAGGTCTATACCAAGTATAAGGATAAAGCGACCTCAACGGTATAATTGTCATGTTTTTTTTCTTTCTCTGACCTGCTGCTGAACCACCATTGACCTGGCCCTTCTAGCCCTTGTTGTGACCTCTGCTGACCTCCGCTGACCTCTGCTGACCTCTGCTGAAATATTGATCTCTGCTGACCTCTGCTGACCTGTTAACCTCTGCTGACCTTTGCTGATTCCTGCTGACCCCTGCTGACCTCTGCTGACCTCTGCTGACCTCTGCTGACTTCTGCTGACCTCTGCTGACTCCTACTGACTCCTACTGACTGCTACTGACCACTGCTGATCCCTTGCTGATCCCTTGCTGATCCCTTGCTGACCCCTTGCTGACCTTGTCTCTCCCCCGACAGCCGCTGCGGTCGCCGCCCCGCTCTCCCAGCCAGCTGGAGCTGACGCTGAACCCGACTCTGCACGAGACGGCCATCTTCACGGAGATCTGTCACGACCTTCCCTCGGACAGCGGACCTGTCTCCCACGCCGGCTCCTTCCCCGAGGTGTCTGTACGGCGCGACATCCCCGACACACCGCTGCCTCGGGTCACCCAGGTCCGGGTCACCGACAGGGTCACCGAGCTACAGGTCACCGAGACGCTCACCGAGGATAGCAAGGTAAGAGAAGAGGTGGGAGGTGCATGTGTTGAGTTGGATAGATCCTGTGGCTTGGTTTTGTTTTGGTATGGTCCAGTCAGTGGTTTGATGTTGTTTTGACAGGGTCAAGTCGGTGGAAGCGACTTGAACCCTCGCCAGTGCAGCGTACAATGCCTTCGTGACTGTGCAGGAGAGGGACCCCCTAGGGTTTCGTACCTAATTGAGCCAGAGCTTCGATTAAAAAACGAGTGTGTTGCTTGTGATAAGAGGATAGGATGACGTTGATACCCTATTTTAAAGGTCCTGGGTCATTAGGTGACCAATGCGTATAAGGTTAATTTCATCAAGCTATATTCATGAATGAGCATATTATTATGCAAAATGGGGGATAAATTTGAAATTAGCGTCACAAAATGCTATTAAAACTACGAAATTCCTAAAAGGTCATCTCAGACCATCTGAACTCAGTGACCTCGGGTGACCTGTGAAAGGGACCCCATTGGAACTTATAATAACATAACATGGATTCCAAATTTGAAATAAGCGTCACACTCAAAACTGCCAGAGATAAAAAATATCAGGTCATCGGAGGTCACGATCTTAATATATAGGAACCATCATGTCACGCAAAACCTGTGCATTTGCTCCTGAGCAACACACGCTCGGAAACTGCACTAGTTATAAGCATCGATGCCATGGGACGCCAAAAGTCATCCAAGTGGTAAATGCGTATAAATGTAAAACAATATGTGTCAAATTGGTCAACAGTAGGGTTCTGCTAGTTTCGTCGCAATCGGTAGATAGTGTCAAATTGGTCAACAGTAGGGTACTGCAAGTTTCGTCGTAATCGGTAGATATCTACGCGAGTTATTCCCGAGAAAAAGGAGCAGAGTGGCATCGTCCCCCCCTCCCCGCCTCCTGCACTGGCGAGGGTTAACAGAGGGTGATTGTGTAATTGTCCACATGGATTTCATATTTTCGAAACTGCAAAATCGCAACTAATTGATGAGCATACTAAGTCCAGTGTCAGTGTTATAGTTCTTTTCTCCTTGCCTAACGCCGGGTTTTCTGTGTCTTCGTTTTTATGACGGGATACTATTATTTTTTCAGTTTTTCTCTCCTCCTTATACTGTTTGTTACTCTATCACCATTATGGCATCTTGCCCGACTGGGTACTAGCAAAAATATCCTCTGTTCAAATTCTCGTCTCAGTAGAAGCAGCTCTTAACACACCCGCGCTAATTTGCCGTGTCGGACCATCGTCCAGGTGATGGATATCTTCTCACTACGCAGCTCAGCGCACGGCTCAGGGCGTCGGAACCTTTAATTGCCAGAACAACGTTGTAGCCCCTCAGTCCGGGTTGAAGCTGAAGATCAGCCACCGTTCATTGCCTTTCACTCGCTCCGCTCATCCAATGTGCCCGTCGTAGGATGGCAGCGGAGAGCAAAAACTCCCGGCGTCCTTCCTCTCTGAAACTCGCCAACGGCCCATACATATCCCCCTCGGTCAAATCCACCCTCTTATAGACGGGGACCTTACGCCGGCGGCAGAGCAGAAAACTCCTACAGTTAGAGAAACGCACCTGACCCCCCTCGAAAATTTAAACCCATTCATTGCCCCTCCTTCCTGGGTATAAGACATTTGATTTGATGTCCCTCTTCCTGTCTCTTTCTCTACGCTTTCCACCGGACCTTCTGCCGGAAGGAGGTGTAAAACCCGTCTGGCTGCTGTTGATTTACTAGAAGATCTACGCTTGGCCTGATCAAGTTTCGTATGCTCTGTTGGAGAGGGCTTAATATAGAATACGTGCGTCTTGTGCTGACGTCGCTTCTGATCCGGTACGGTAGAAGTTGTCGGTGGGTGGGGTGGGCGCAGGCACGGGGTGGAGCGTTAGGAGTGGGGGGCGCGGGAGGGGTAGGAGAGGAAGGGAAGAGGGGGGGGGCGGGAGGTAGGAGATGGTAGGAATGAGAGGAGTCCTGAGTGGATCCAAGCACATTCAGGTGGATGGCTTGGTGTCGGAAAGAGGGACGGAACATAAACGGGGTAGTAGTTGATAATTGGATGTGACTATGGTGGCTTTTGTATGGCATTGGATGACCCGCGGTAGTTTTTTTTTTGCCTTTTCATTCCCGTAGCTCGTCTTGTCTACAACAGGATAGCAATGACGTTAAGTGCACAAAGGTAAATGTAATGACGATGAGCCGGCTTTCGTTTTACACGCGGCTTCGTTCTTTGGGGTGTGGTGAATTCAGTTATATTATATTATATTATTTTGAGAATGATGCACCAAATTTGGAGCTCTATTAAATGTCGCCACGAAAAGGAGAAATGACATTAAATTTATAGTAAGTATGCGTCCTATTCCCTTTACTATCAGCCACAAATATTAAAGAGATAACAAAGGAGAGATAAAAAACATAGGAACACCACGCTATAACAGGTCATTGCACCTTAAGCGTTGCAGCGCCTCTAACCCCCAGCCATCATCATGTGATGAACTCGCCACGTTTGAACTTGTACCGGGATGTCGAGCGGTGCACCACAGCGTCACGGTGCCGCCCAGGCTGGTGAAGCCAGCACAGCCCATCAGCTGCATATTGTATCCTGAGCTGCGTGAGCTGCGCCTTGTACTCTGAGTGCATTGTTATGTAGCGATCAAACACGGCGTAGGCCAAGCACGTCTAACCAAGGAACTTAGGGCAGTCACCCAGCCAGCTCTGTGACGTCACCCAGTCAGCTCCGTGACGTCACCCAGCCAGCTCTGTGACGTCACCCAGCCAGCTGTGACGTCACTCAGCCAACTCTGTGACGTCACCCAGTTGTCTGGGCCCGGCGTCGAGCTTGGTAAATTCTGCCTTCAAATGCTGCCGTCAGTCAGCTGTTGACCGTTGCACTATCTTGTCGTTGCGGAGTGGGGTGTTAGGAATTATCACGCGGACAGTGAAAGTGGTGCTTCACAGATTTGACGAAATACACGTGGGTTCGTTGTACCCCACACAAATACGATGATTTCGGATATAGACCGCAGCAAACTATTGCTGCTATTTAGTCGAAACTCGAGCACGATTGCTGCCAATACGGTAACGATAGCGCGTCGGTTGTGTTCACGATGTCTCATCATTGCCTCTCGGGGTGGTGGGTGGATTCTATTCACCTGTTCTGTGGCTCCCTCTCTCATCTGTCTCCTCGGAGCCACTCCACCGCGCGGCGGCGGTACGCTGGGATAATGGCCACCAGCGCGGCGAGAGCTCTCTCCTCCTCCCTGCATTGACGAGTCAGCCGGCCGGCGAGCCTGCTGCTGGGAGACGGGTGAGGGGGGGGGGACGGGGGAGGGGGAGGCAGACATGGGGGTAGAGGGGGAGGCAGGTAGGACAGAGGAGAAGAGGCGGGGGAGGGGGACGGGAGGCAGACATGGGGGTAGAGGGGAGGCATGGTTAGGACAGAGGGGAGGGGGACGGAGGCAACATGGGGGTAGAGGGGAGGCATGGTAGGACAGAGGAGAGAGCGGGGGAGGGGGACGGGAGGCAGACATGGGGGTAAGAGGGGGAGGGGGACGGGAGGCAGACATGTGGGGTAGAGGGGCGAGGCATGGTAGGACAGAGGAAGAGAGCGGGGAAGGGGGACGGGAGGCAGACATGGGGTAGAGGGGGGAGGCATTGGTAGGACAGAGGGGAAGGGGACGGGAAAGGAGACATGGGGGTAAGGGGGAGGCATGGTAAGGACTAGGGAGAGGGGAGGAGACATGGGGTAGAGGGGGGGGCATGGCAAGGACAGAGGAGAGGGGAGGCAGACATGGGTAGAGGGGGGGGGGCATTGGCAGGACAGAGGGGAGGGGAGCAGACATGGGGGTAGAGGGGAGGCATGGTAGGACAGAGGAGAGGGGAGGCAGACAATGGGGGTGAGGGGAGGCATGGTAGGACAGAGGAGAGGGGAGGCAGACATGGGGGTAGAGGGGGAGGCATGGTAGGACAGAGGAGAGGGGAGGCAGAACATGGGGGTGAGGGGGAGGCATGGTAGGACAAGAGGAGAGGGGAGGCAGACATGAAGGGTAGAGGGGGAGGCATGGCAGGACAGAGGAGAAGGGGAGGCCCAGACATGGGGGTAGCGGGGGGCATGGCAGGAGAGGAAGAGGGGAGGCAGACAATGGGGGTAGAGGGGAGGCATGGTGGACAGAGGAGACGGGGGAGGCAGACATGGGGTAGAGGGGGAGGCATGGTGGAACAGAGGAGAGGGGAGGCAGACATGGGGTAGTAGGGGGAGGCATGGTTAAGGACAGAGGAGAGGGGAGGCAGACATGGGGGTAAGAAGGGGAAGGCATGGTAGGACAGAGGAGAGGGGAGGGCAGACATGGGGGTAGAGGGGGAGGCCATGGTAGGACAGAGGAGAGGGGGCAGACATGGGGTAGAGGGGGAGGCATGGTAGGACAAGAGGAGAGGGGAGCAGACATGGGGGTAGAGGGGGAGGCATGGTAGGACAGAGAGAGGGGAGGCAGACATGGGGTAGAGGGGGGGCATGGCAGGACAGAGGAGCGGGGAGGCAGACATGGGGGTAGAGGGGGGGGCCCATGGCAGGACAAGGAGGGGGAGGCAGACATGGGGGTAGAGGGGGAGGCATGGTAGGACAGTTTACTGCCGGTAGAGGCAGGCGCGGTTACTGGCCGGTAGAGACAGGCGGCGGTTACTGCCGGTAGGCCAGGCGGCGGTTTTTCACTGGCCGGTAGAGACAAGGCGGCGGTACTGGCGGTAAGACAGGCGGCGGTTACTGGCCGTAGAGACAGGCGGCGTTACTGGCCGGTAGAGACAGGCGGCGGTTACTGGCCGGTAGAGACAAGGCGCGGTTACTGGCCGGCAGAGACCAGGCGGCGGTATACTGGCCGGTAGAGACAGGCGGCGGTTACTGGCCGGTGAGCCAGGGCGGTTACTGCCGGTAGAGACAGGCGGCGGTTACTGGCCGTAGAGAACCAGGCGCGGTTACTGCCCGGCAGAGAAGCGGCGGTGCAGGTGCCCATGTCGACATGGCAGGCCGGCGTTACTGGCCGGTAGAGACAGGCGGCGTTTACTGGGCCGGTGAAGACAGGCGGCGGTTAACTGGCCGGTAGAGACAGGCGCCGGTTTACTGGCCGAGTAGAGCCAGGCGGCGTTTTTACTGGCGCGGTAAGACAGGCGGCGGTTAACTGGCCGGTAGAGACAGGCGGCGGTTTACTGGCCGGTAGAGGACAGGCGGCGGTTACTGGCCGGTGGAGACAGGCGGCGGTTACTGGCCGGTAGAGACAGGCGGCGGTACCTGTCTCGTTAGCGTCTGTCGGGGAGTAGCGAGAACGGCACGTCACGCCTCGACTTTGATCTTTATGGACGTTGCCTGCAGTAGTGCCTGAGCTAGGCAGAAGCGGCTTCCCAGTATTTTCCGCGCGCTTGATTAACTTCAGAAATGGTGGATTCCACGCGTGTGATGTCTCGCGACATTTGGTGTGCGCCTGATTGGAAACGTCGAGCTGTATGTCAAACGACTAATACTTCTATTAACTTGTCATACGTTTGATTGGAGACACTCCTGCTACGTGTTTTTGATCTGTAGATAATCATACCGTCACTATGTTGTGACGGCTTGGCAAATAAATATCACAAATACAATGGTTCCGTTCTATCATATGCTGCTGCTCTCTTGATTTGAGACGTCCTTGCTACATATTTTTTGATCGTCAAACTCTTATACCGTCACCATGTTTTGATTGCCTGACATATAATTATCACCAATTAACTAGCTGCGCTGTAGTCGTTGGACACTGAGCGATTTTCTCCATGATCGATCTGAGTTACTCCGGGAGAGTTTGTAATATTCTCTCTGGCGTTCGCGGCGCCTCGCATGACCGATAGTGTTCGCCCACGTGGCTGGAGTAATATGAAACATGCATCAAGTTCGCCGACATTGCATTTTCATGGTCTGGGCGTCTGAAAAATGGCCTGGGGACTCGGCTAGAAACTGAAGAGAGTAAAGATACTAATGCGAATCCAAAGCTGAATCTGATGATACCGACACTGTAGATTTGTATGGTTGAGTTCAGCTTTGCCTTGGCATGGTGGTTTTATTGATTGGGAAGTGAGGAGGTGTATATTTGAGCTAACTTTTGCCCGGGGCGAGTAACCAACTTCTATTGGTTTTGGTGCAGTGTCCAAGTTCTTCCGATTTGATGTTCGAACATGGATTGAATATTGGTTCTGACCTGTTATTCATGTTTATGTGAATATTTTGTATGCGTCGCCACCCATTAAAATACGTGACCAGGAGTGCCCCGATCCCAGCGACGCACAACACCTTACGTTAACACCAGAAAACAAACGAGACAATGTCGTGGCACCTCGTGTTCCTGCGCCATGTCATTTTCTAAACGGCCTGGTCTGCCGCTGCGCTCCCTCCCTGTCCTCCAGATTGGGTCTCGGCCTCACATGTGACCGCTTCTCCTGCCCTGCAGATCTCGAGCTCGACGGAGCTACGTGACGCCTCGTGCGTCGTTTCCGGCCACTTTCCGGGCCGACGCTCACCGAAACTTCACCGGATTCTGGACCGGAAGTCCGGCACTGCCGGCGGCACTTCCGCCGGAAATGGACACCGGCACGACCTGATCCTGGAGAAGGACATGATCCGACTCATGTCGCGGGAATGGTGAGCTGGTCCGGACTGGACTGGGTGGTTCATTGGAGATGGATTGTTGGAGGTGGTGGTGGATTGGTGTTGGTTTGATGATTGTGGATTGAATGTGTGTTAGTGGTGAGATGGATTGTTGGTTGATTGGTAATGATTGTGGTGAAGGTGCTGGTGTCTTGGACGGGGATACAACTGTTCTGTGGTGGTGGTGGTGATTGTTGTGATGAAGGTGCCGGTGTCTGGAATGGTCAGTGCAGTTCTGTAGTGGCGGTGTAGGTTGTGATGAAGGTGCCGGTGTCTGGGATGGTCAGTGCAGTTCTGTGGTGGCGGTGATTGTTGTGATGAAGTGCACCGGTGCTGGAATGGTCAGTGCAAGTTCTGTGGGGCGGGTGATTGTGTTGTGATGAAGGTGCCGGTGTCTGGATGGTCAGTGCAGTTTTCTGTGGTGGGCGGTGATAGTTTGTGATGAAGGTGCCGGTGTCTGGAATGGTCAGTGCAGTTCTGTGGTGGTGGTGATTGTTGTGGTGAAGGTGCCGGTGTCTGGGATGGTGAGTGCAGTTCTGTGGTGGCGGTGATTGTTGTGATGAAGGTGCCGGTGTCTGGAATGGTGAGTGCAGTTCTGTGGTGGCGGTGTAGGTTGTGATGAAGGTGCCGGTGTCTGGAATGGTCAGTGCAGTTCTGTGCTGGCGGTGTAGGTTGTCGCCGGTGGTGTCGTTGTTAGTCTGTGTCGCTCCTGTTTGTCGTTACCTGGATTGACGTCTGTTCAGTTTGATGGGGCACGTGTATGACCCACGGGCAGCACGTTAGCGAGCTGCCTGCGCTGTCCACTGCGTCAAAGTCTCGTGCAGTCCGGCCGTTATGTGTTGTGCTTCATTTCCTACCTGGCGGTGAGGAAGTGGCGTGAGCTGGCTCGAACACCGAGCCCCGGCGGTAGTAGGAAGGGTTTAATGTGCTGAGCACCTGGGACACGAACACGCTTAGCGATAGATGGTGGCGATCAGCCGGAATGGCGTGAGCTTATGGTGTTTATCCACGTTAAAGCGTGGGTCCGGCGTTCTCGTGCCGTTGATATTGCTGATGAAGAAGGTGATTAGCCGTTAGTGCTGTACGTGAGTCGTTGTTACACTAATTTAGAACACAGTTATGGATAACTCTTCTTTTACCACTTTTTATCTAATTCTTGCGCTGTTCACGGTAGCAAGTTTGATTAAATATGCATTTGATATGTATCAAATTTTCAATGACACCATCCACGAGGATTCCAGTCTTCAGTGCGGGTTACTCTGAAATGTTTGCCAGGTCGTCGTTCGGTCTGTTTGTCTGTCTGTACTAGCTGAATTTGTGTTTCGTCCGATCGCCCTTCTGACTGGTAACTCAGCTGATTGTCACACCGACTGCTCGGGCCTCACCCACTAACCCTTCCCCTCCCCCCACCCACAGCACATCGGCCGAAAACCTGGCCACGTCCACACCGAACCAGTCGCTGGTGGCGCCGCTCGGCGGGGCGACGGTGGCGCCGTCAGACGGCGGACTGCGGAGACGGCGGCCGGTGTGGAGGAAGCCGTCGGCGCTGTACGGCCCGCGGCCCGGCCGGCCGACCCCCGGAGACAGGGCCTTCTGCGGACCCGAGTTTGTGATCCGGGCACGGGAGAAGCCTCGCAGGGTGGATCTGACGCAGGTGAGGGACTGAGGAGTATAAGTGAGGACAGAGGGCGTGGGGAACTGAGGACTGATCAGCGTGTATGATGCGGCCGCAAATGCTATACAGAGTTCAGTACAGAATATCAGAAACCGTTGGACCCCAATACAAATAATCAAGTTTGATTACAACTTTCGACTGATTTTTTTCAGGTGACCTGCTAACCTGTGTTTCCTCGGTGCTGTGAGTTCGCCTGGCTTTGTCACGTGACCTGATGACCTGTGTTTCTCTGGTACTGTGGCAGCTGTACTGCCTGACCCGTCTCACTACAATCTCTCTCTCTCTCTCTCTATCTCCTCAGAAGTCGGCCGTCTCTGGCTGTGTGTTGGTGATTCCTGCTGAACGGACAGAAGCTGGAGATCGGCTGTCAGACCGGACACTCACACTGTCGCCTGACGTCACCAAGGTAATACTGCCGCAGACGGACGGCGATCGCGCCGGGCTGGTTACTGCGGGAGGAGGGCCGCAGACGGACGGCGATCGCGCCGGGGTGGTTACTGCGGGAGGGCCCAGACGGACCGCGCCGGGGTGGTTACTGCGGGAGCAGGGTGCCAAACCGTGCAGCAGCAGGTGTGGGGGTCTGCCATCGTCCTGTACTCGTGTTTCCAGGTGGCTATTTGTTCTCTACGCGCTGTGTTGTGTTCGAAATTCAAGATGCAGCTCTGCTATGTTGGACCGCAACTGTCTTCAGTTCATATTCTCAATAGACAAAACATATGATACCAGTAAGGTGGCATGTTCTACGTGTTCATTTAACTGTTGCACTTTCGGTTACTTGTTATGGCTGACCTGTTACCTCTGCTGACCTCTGTTGACCTCTGTTGACCTCTGTTGACCTCTGTTGACCTCTGCTGACCTCTGCTGATCCCTGCAGTGACCTCCGCTGACCTCTGCTGACCTCTGCTGACCTCTGCTGACCCCTGCTGACCCCTGCTGACCTCTGCTGACCTCTGCTGACCTCTGCTGACCCCTGCTGATCCCTGCAGTGACCTCCGCTGATCTCCGCTGACCTCCATGACTGACCATACCCTGCTACCGCGTGTTACAGGCTGTATTCGAGGAGGACCCGTACCAGCACCCGTCGCTGCTCGGCCTGGCCGTGCTGGCTGACGGCGAGTTTCTGTTTCCTCCGCCGGCCACCAGGCTGAATAAGGCGCTAGTGTCGCCGGCAGCCAGCCGCCAGCTGACGCTCTACCAGCGCTTCAAACTCTACCCGGCGGGGGATATGCTGCCAAAGTACGTGATATGGGGAGAAGTAGGGGGAGGGGCTGGGTATAGAAGGCTGTGCTGGATCGGCGCGGGGGAGGGTTAGTCTGGGGGAGGCAGTGTTTGGCTCACTGTTGGAATGAGAGAGTAAGGCAGGGCCAACTCTGCCGAACTCTCTGCGGTGAGCCTAATGAAATGTGTGGATCTTTGCTGTTGTTCTTTTCTTCTATTTTATATCGAAGGATTGATCTAGAAGGTATAGAAATATGCAGCCAGAGTGGCAATCTCAGCATTACAAGACTCTGATCAAAAACGCTTTAGCGCCATGCCAATGTCCATTGTCCACTCCAGACATGTGCTGTTATACTGGGCAACAGCCGTCCTTTTTCTCGCTGTTCTGACGCCGTTCCCGATCCTGTTACTGCCGATGTTACTGACGCTGCTGTCGCTCCTCCATCGCGTCAGGACTGCGGGTGGGCTGCACCTGCTGTACCTGCAGCTGCGGCAGAACCTGCTGGAGAACTCGCTGGACGTCAGCTCTAATCAGGTGGTGCAGCTCAGTTCGCTGGCGCTGCTGGCCGAGTTCGGAGATAGGAGCAGCAAGGTGAGACAGGTCAACAGGCGGCGGTAGGGGTGGCAAGGTGAAACAGGTCAACAGGCTGATTCAGATTTAGATGGAACTGTTGAACTGAGACATCTTGAAACATCACAGATCTATATTTCGAACATTTAACTATGCTTAATGACTATATTTTTTGCATTTTGAACTGATTTGAGTTTAAAAAAATGTGAATTGCATATATTGTCTTTATAGCCTAGGTATGTGTCTCTATTCTCCAGTTTCCAGTCGCTGTTTGTGGCAGCATGGCCCAGCCCCCCCCCATGTCTCCACCCTTCTGACCCCCTCTCCCTCTACAGACCTCTGACCAAGCCGAGGACGGCGACCCCGCCTACTTCCTCCCGGAGCACTACCTGCCGGAGCCTCTGACGTCACAGACCGAGCTGCTGCGTCAGCTGACTGACGGTCACGTGACTGTCGGCTCGGAGCCGGCCGGCGGCGGGGGCGGGGGCGGCGGACCGGCGGCGGCCGAGAGACGGTTTGTCAGGGTCGCTGCTGGCTGCAGAGGCTACGGAAGACACCGCTGCTCAGTGGATATGGTGAGTTGGCCGAGAGATTCAGACGTGCCGAGAGTGAACAATGGCGATATACAGAAAGCCCGAGGTGTACAGAAGTTTACTTTCTTCTGCGTTTAAAGCTGTTTTAAAGCATACTTTTCCAATAAGATGTGATTTTAAAATATTGTAGTGTCAATTTTGTATCTGTTTCAATCATTTTGGGGAGGCTGTAGCCCTGATGGCTCTTATGATCCGCCTGTGGTTATTACCAACAGAGGAAGCAACTTGTTGATGCGATTCGAAATTAACAGCCTTGTTCCTAAGACTCACATCGTTGCGAGTTTGTGAGTTGTGACGTAGAATTGCCAGACCTTGTAGGTACGGTACTGCCTTAGCTTCTACCGTTTCTGAGGCGATGTGTTATAACCGGCCGTGTGGCCCTAATGGATAAGGCCGCCTGACTTCGAATCAGGAGATTGCAGGTTCGAGTCCCTGTCACGGTCCAAATCTTTTCGCTCGCTCGATACGTTTTTCCGTCTCGTATGATAACGATGAAGCACTTTCTTTCACGTCAAAGACTATCGCGCTTCTTTTCTGTGACAGTGTGTGAGCGGCGAAAATAGTACGTTATCGCTATAAATTGATATTGTCTCATCTGATCACGATAAGGGTGTAACGTTTAGTGTCGGGTACTGGGTAGTTTGTCCTACCGAGTGCTTATCGCCCTCAAGTCGATATGCATTGTAGAGTGGACTCTATATCTAACCCTGTGTTCCCAGCGCCCTGACCTGTGTGACCTGGAGGTGACCTGAACCAGTCTCTAACCTCACCCCTCCCCTCTTACAGCGCGTCAAGTCGTACAGCACGTCCACGCTCTCGATTGACCCGAGCTGCCTGCGGCTGTCGCGCTGTGACCCGAGCGGGCGCTCCACCACCCGGTCACTCCACTGGTCCACCGTCTCCAAGATAGAGTGAGTGGCGCTGGATGGGAGAGGGGTCGGGGCTCTAGTACAGCTGGTGGGCTGTAAAGGGAGGATTCGGGAAGGTAGGGGGGGGGGGCTGTTAGAAAGGACCGAGGTCAGGGATGGCATGTTTTGCGGTTCTTTTGTTGAAAGTGGAATGGGTATGTTATCGCATTGGCTTGTGTGTGGAGTATCGCTTTCACTTAACCCAGGCTCGAACCTTGATTCAGGGTTGCATGCGAGGCTGGTTGCTCATTACGTCAAAAGTGATTTGAGTATGCGATATCTAGGTGCTTTGAATGTTTCATCGCGTTTTGTAGTACAATAACACCCATGCACATACGCGTGCGTGTATGTGTCTGTATCTGACCTCCTGTGACCTTGACCTCATGTGACCTTAACCTGGACGTGTGACCCTGCGGCAGGTATAAGCAGCGGTCGCGCCGTCTGGTGGTCAACACTGCCGGTGCTGAGGCGCTCACCTTCTGCGGTGACAAGGCCAAGTGAGTACAGCTGAACTGCTATTACCAGGCGGTCAGTGTGCAGCCATGGCCACGTCGTGGTCTGTGTGCCTATAAAGATGCTGGCGAGCTCTCAGGCCCGTTAGACATTGACGAAAACACATTTTGAAGTACATATACAAAGTAGTTGTTAATACAATTAATAACTCATGTCATGTTTTGTTTAATTCAATGTTGTCGCAACTGACGTATCATGACACGTGACTCATGGACCAAATACCCTGCATGGTGTGTGTCTGTATCACCGTGGTCTGACCCCTCCCCCTCCCCTCCGCCGCCAGACTGCGGTGTCTGGAGTACATGCTCCAGCAGCATCTGACCTCGTTCTGACCCTCCCCCTCCCCTCCGCCGCCAGACTGCGCTGTCTGGAGTACATGCTCCAGCAGCATCTGACCTCGTTCTGACCCTCCCCCTCCCCTCCGCCGCCAGACTGCGGTGTCTGGAGTACATGCTCCAGCAGCATCTGACCTCGTTCCGCGAGGGTCTGCACCTGTCTGCCGGCTACAGTACGCAGGTTTACCGCGCCAAGACCGACCCCATCTCACCACAACTGACCCACTACTGCGTCCGGACCCCGCTCTCCTCACTGACCAACCGCGCCGCGCCACGCCGGCCAGCCGCCAATCAGGAGTCAGCAGCGCTGCAGACAGCCAATCAGAAGCCGGGGTCGCCTCAGACGGCGGGGTCGCCGGCGGAACTGACCAATCAGCGCGGAGAGAGCCCGGCTGGCGGCCAATATGCGCCGTCGGAGCGCGGGGGGACCCTCTGAGACAGCGTGAGGTGTCGCGCGGGGCGGCTAGGTGGCGCAGTGCTACTCAGCTGGTGCCCCGGCAGACCTGGCAGAGAGGGCAGCCCGCCCGCCACAGGGATACGTATGGGTGAGTACAGCGGGGATATACAGCGGGGTGTACTCGGGTACGCTGATTAATTTGAGGTTCTGTCTGTGCTGTTGCTGCTGATGTGTTTCGAGACTGTTGTCTGTACAGTGGATGAAAGGTTCGCCGTCCCCCTTAAATGTGCTCCGTCCATCCCATCAAACATAAAACAAAACATGCTAGTATGCCCAACCAATTGTCTTCACTAAAACTATTGTCTTTACCTGGAATGACTTCGCCTGATGGTTATGGGCGCCATATAACTATTGTTGATATGTCGGCGCCCTAAAGTATCAACTCTGGAATCATCCATGGTATCCGGATCGTATGTAGTCCCGTTAAGTCTGCAGATGAAAATCATGCCTCAACATTTGTAAGCTAACATTTTGAACCCCATATGATATGTCCCCAACATTGACATTTGAACACACAGCCATTTAGAGATTTAGCTCATCCACCCCACGGGGTTCCAAAACTCATATCCCTGTTGTTGTGGTTTACCGTGTCGTAACCTATCCGTCTGTCCTCTCTCTATCTACCCAGGTACCCGCGTGCCAGTGTCGGCGCTGCAGCGACAGAAGCTGCGCAGCCGCGAGGCGCTGCCGCATCTCACAGACGCCGCTACGTCGTCGGTGAGTTACAAACGTCACGGTGACGATCACTGTAGTGTGGTGACGTCATCTGTCCACTGCGGGGGATGTCCTCACAGTCGGGGGATTTGGTTTGTGCTCGGCTGTGAATGTGAGGAGTGATCGTGTGTGGTGCGCTGTCGGGGTAAACACAGACATGATGCCGCTTTGGAAGACGTCAAAGCTGATGCAGAATTTATTTTTCGTGACCGAAAATTATCAAGCTAAGCTTAGGACTCTTGTGTTACGTTAGGTGGTGGTCGTTTTGTTGGCTATATACGGGGTCGGCTCAGCAACCACTCAGCTTATATTTACATTAAATCGGCGTTTGCGTTTCCGTGATATTTTATCTCCCAGACATTTTGACATGCAAAATGACCGTGTTATATCGGATGTGTGTACATTGTTCAGTAAGACATCGTAACTGGGCACCTGGAAGGTTTTGCTATCATGCTGACAACTAGGTTGTTTATTTTCCGTCTCTCGGGAAGTCTTATTAAATCGGTTGCTGTCTTTGTTTTGTCTTCTATCTGCAGCAAATTGTTGGCAACGGTCTCTGGATAAATCCCCGAATTGTGACGTCGGAATAGGTGTTGCCATCGGGGGAAGAATAAACAATATTCCGGGTTCTTACGAGTTTGCATAGCCGAAACTGCAAGTCATTATTACCTTATTTCTCTGTAGAGGATCCGTCTTTTTTAAGTCACGTGCCATAACTCATCTCCAATTGCTTTTAATGGTTTACGGCGAAAGCGTGACAGATTAGTTTTCACGGTGCGATGACCTCCATTTGGTAACACCTTATTTTATATCAACTCAACTAATTAACCTCAAGTGCGATGCGCGTCTGTGCGTTTCGGTGATGCTGATCGCCGATCCTTCCCATCTGCTGCGAACGGTGGCGGCCTAGTTTCAGTCCTCTCGTCGTCTCCTGCCTGAGCGCAGCTGCCATGGGCGACACTGCAGAACCGCCGGCGGCGATCCGACCGCGCATCCAACGTCTGCTGCTCTCGGACGAGTACTTCGAGTTCGAGGAGCTGGTGCTCGTCGAGGCGGCGTTCGCGCAGGTGACTCGGCGCGGCCGCGGCCTGCGGCAGGTTCAGATCGCCGTCACGCCGACAAAGTTCATCATCGGCACCGATGAGCTGGGTGGCGATGACGCCGACAGTCTGTTCTACCTGGCTCCCGACGACGCCGATCCCGACTCGGACTCTGACACTCTAGAGATGGTCAGCATCGTGCCCATCGAGTGTGTGAACCTCAGCGTCTTCTCGCGACGTCGGCACAAGCTGAAGGCGCGCTTCTGCAACGGCAAGGTGTACTACTTCGAGCTGAGCGAGCGCGGCACGCTGGTCGGCCGCACCGCCGACTCTGTGTGGCGGCAGTGGGAGGAGCGGGTCGAGTTCCTCTGCCCGAACCTCAACTCGTCCTCGTCCGAGACGTCGGTGGCCAACACGAGCTCGACGCTGTCCACGCTGGAGAGGCGCAGGAGCCTGCGGCAGCTGGCCGCCGCCGGCCGGGGGCAGGTGCAGGTCAGCTGGTTCGCGCGCGGTGGACAGCTGGCCAGCGGCGCCGGCTCGCAGCGCGCTGACTCGTCCGTCTGGCTGACCTCGGACGAGCAGGAGGTGAAACCCCCGTCTCCGGTGAAGGTGAAGAGGGAGGCGACACTGGTGAAGCCGCCGGCGCCGGTGCCACAGCTGGCTGCTATCTCCGCCACCACGGACTCCTCCGCCTCCACCTGCTCCACGTGCGGCTCCTCCTCGGCGTCCTCCTCCGAGTCCTCCTCCTCCGCGTCCACGACGACCGGCACCACACGCACCACGCGCACGGCTCGGACGTCCGTCCACGTGCCGCCGCCGGGAGAGGCGACCTCGGCGGGCGCGGACGCGGCGCCGCAGCCGCCGACACCGACGGCTTCCACGCTGGAACGCCGCCGCTCACAGACTCAGGTGATCAACCGGTTCGGCACCGGGGTGGAGGAGAAGTGCACCCTGAGCCTGTATCTGTCGAGTGACCTGTCGCTGGAAATGAGCGCCGCCGACAAACAGCGGCTCGGCGCGCTGACCAGGGTCGCCGACGACGCTCTCCTGCTGTGGGAGCTGTCGGCGCTGGCGCGCAAGCGGCGCCACACGCGCCACTCGGTGCTGGCGCCGCTGGCCGAGCGCCAGCTGGGCTGGACGCTGCTGACGCCGGCCGGGCGCCACATGGCGCGCGTGCGTCGCGCTGCGTCAGAGAGCAGACTCGGTCCTGTCGCGGTGCGGAGGAGGGTGTGCGGCCAGGCGCGCGGCGCTGAGTTCCACCTCCCGCTACGGAGGGGTGATATGTGCTCGGCTGTGTCCGTAGAGGACCTGTGTACGATCCCAGCGGCCGGTCGAGAGGCGGTGTCGGCGGAGAGGAGAGCGGTGTTCTGGAGACCGGAGCAGTCGGAACGGCCGGTCACCGCCAAGGCTGTGTACGTGCGGAGACTGGAGCTGCTCAGGGAGTTCAGGCTGGCGCGGGAAAAAGCGCGCGCGGCAGAGACGCGCAGAAGCAAGGAGAAGCAGTCCAAAGTCGCGCGGAGTTTGTCGAAGCTGTCAGCGCGCGCCAAGCAGTCGGTCACGAGTCAAGCCATCAGACACACATACAAACAGCTGTTCAGGTCATTCTCGGGGACGTCACGGCCAGGGGGGAAGACGCGTGACTGTGAGGAGGGGATGGCGGCGGCCGGCCGGAGGACAGCGTCAGAGGGCCGAGTCGGGGTCCAGCAGGGCGCAGGCCGGCCCCGCAGCGTGAGTCTATCCCCGGCTCAGCGACAGAGACGCGGAGACAACGGAGACGGCAGCTCAGTCGGAGCTGGGGTCTCCCACAGCTCCACCGTAGGACCGGTGGGATTCTGCCGCTTCATCAGCTCACGCCGCTCTGGCTCGCCCGAGCCGGACGTCGTGTCACTGAGCCAACGAAGCGAGAGCGGCTCGTTTGCCTCGGAAGGGCGGCGTCACGAGTCTGGCGCTGAGCGAGGCGCTCTCTCTCGACCCGTCACTGCTCGACTCTGTCTCGGGCACGACGGCGCCGCACGGTCCGCGGCGCTGGCGGCGGTGTGGCACGGTCTGGGTCCCCAGACACCATCATGCCGGGATGTACGACCCTCCGCAGGGTGAGAGAGATCGACTCGACGGTTCTGGCGCATCAGATGACGCTCGTGGATCGTGAGATGCTGCGACGTGTGTCGGCCGCGCACCTGACCTCGCTGCTGACCCGGCCCGACCCGCGCCTCCTCGAGCCGCTCATCACAGTGATGCTCTTCTTCCACCGGCTCGTCTGCCTCGTCACGACAAACGTCCTCCTGGAGGACACGTCACGGGACCGAGCCAAGGTCGTCACCAAGTTCGTGACGGTGGCCGAGCGCTGCTACCACTTGCGCAACTTCCACGCGTGCAAGGCGATCTTGAGCGGGCTGCAGACGGTGCCGGTGTTTCGTCTGCGCCAGACGTGGGACCACATGAAGACGCGACACGATCGCAAATACCGCGCCTTCAAGAGTCTGTCGAAGCTGTTCGCCGATCCGCGGCTGCCGGCCTACCAGCAGGTGTCGGCGGACGTGGCCGCGTCTGGCGAGCCGTTCGTGCCGTTCCTGGGGGACGTGCTCGGAGTCGTGCTCGGCCACAACCGTCCCCCGGCGGCCGGCACGTTCCGTCAGCCGTCTGAGTCGTCCCCGGGCAGTCCCGTGCTGACCTGGGTGAGGCGGCACTTCGACCCGCCTCCTGAGGAGGTGGCCGCGCGGCGCCGCGTGCTGCAGAGGAAGTACGTGACCCGCTGGCGTGCTGTAGTGCGGTGTAGGCGGCTGTCAGCGAGGAGGTACCGCCAGCTGGCTGGCAGGGGTTCGGTAGCCGCGCGGCCGGTCGGAGCGGCGGCGTTAAGTGGCCAGGCGAGGCTCCTGCCCGGCAGCGGCTCCGCCACCGCGTCGCTGAGGACTGCGCGGCGGTGGTGGCTCCGGAGGCGGCGGCGGCGCGCCTGGCCAAGTTATGGACGCGGTGGCGGCGCGCGGTGGAGGGCTACCGGCTGGAGGAGCGACCCCTGGTGCGGGAGTATCTGATGCTGGCCAGACATTACACCATGGAGACAGCGCTGGGGCTGAGCCTGGACCGCGAGCCGCCAGATGGCAGCAGCTGTACGCTGTGCTCGAACACTGGGGTGGTGACGGATACCTCGGCGGACCCTGGCAGCCTGACAGGCTGACCTAGGACGATACAGTGTGTGACAGTGAGAGTATCAGGGTGACACGGATGACACTGGGTGACACAGGATGACACATGATGACACAGGATGACACAGGATGACACAGGATGACACAGGATGACACTGGGGACCGGTCAGCCGAGCTGGATCATCGCGGCACGGGGGATGGGGAGGAAGAACAGGATAGAGACGGTGAAGACTCCCCTGTGAGACATGGGTGAGAGGATGGGGGAAGGGAGAGTCTCCTGCGAGACTTGCACATTAAGGTAACTTAATGGGGACGAGGGAATGCCATTGGGGTGATTGGGAGAGAACTCATTGCTAGGACCAGACTGGTTGAGAGCGATTTTGAAGCTGGAAGAATCTCGTTGAAGATGTGAGAAGGATACCTGAAGGATAAGTTAACTTGATTTGTGGAGCTATGTGTAGGAGCTGCGTTTCAACGAGGCATGACTATGCCATTTGGCAGAATTGAACTTCAGTTCGTTGAGAGAAATATCGTGATCCCGAATGTTAATGGCAGCAGTGCTTAGGAGGATGCAAAGACAGGATTAGCTGGGGACGACGAGTTGGTTCGCTATAAGCGGTGGCGAATCCCGGCTGACATTTAAAGATAAGCCGCAGCCCGTCATCGCGCGGCAAATATATCCAGCCGTTTGACGGGAAGTCTGGAGACGCTCTGTTCCATTAAACTCGCTGTAGCGTGTTGCGCCTACATTGGATAAAGGTGGGATGTGTGAGGAGGTATATTGCAAACAATACATGTCTTGCGACATTGGCGTTTTCTATGACCGATAGGATAACTAGCGTCTCATCGAATATAATTAATGTGAATCAAACAAATGGTGCGCCACATCGGCGCCCGAAAACCCCAATCATCATCATTATGAATCAAACAATCACATGAGTGGCATTGTATAACATTCACACATTCGAGCTATTTTTACAGCCTTCTTTATTTTCAACGCTGAGCAAAACTCCACTAAATGCTGCATGGGCGCCATATAACTACTTTGTTGCGGCGCCCTAAAGCCCCAAATCATCATCATCACCCACTAAATGCTATCGCTCTCAGAGATACAAAATACATTAATTTATTGGAAGAGTGCCTTGGGATAACGTCATTTTTATTTCGTTATAAATCAATCAATAATATGTCGTTATATAAACTGTCAAATTGTGGGCAGGTGCAGTTTCAAATATGAGACTGGCACATCTGATGCTAAGAAATTACGTCTACCAATTTTCCTTCCTTCCGTCCTTCCGGAGACAATTCGATCAGTTCTACATAAGTTTTTTCCAGCTTCGCTTGTTTTTTCCAGGTATTCGGATTTATTGGTTCATTTGTAATTTGCTGGTACATCAAGTTACAATCTTCACGAACATTGTATGTACTGTGCTATGCATGACTATGTCTAATTATGTTGTATTTCGACAGCGGAGATCCCTCCGACCCCGGAGTCGGCCCTGCCGTCCGGCGTCAGGCCGATAGATGGCAGCACCGGGGACCTGCTCCTGGCCGGCGGAACCTTCAACGTCACGTGAGTTATAGTTAACACGAACCGGGTTATAGATAACACCAACCGGCCCCCAAATGCGGACAGCATCAGATATTTATCTTAGTATAGATATTGCCATCGTTGTTAACATCGTAAGCTTCAATGTGGACAGATTGGTCGGACCGTAAAATATGTCATTGCTATAATTGTGTCGGTCCTGATATTTATGTGTCACCTTCACTGAAAAAGTCAGCATTGTTATCACTTGTAATCTGACTTTGTCTTGTTTCTGTTGGTTTTATGTTATGCATGCTCCTTAGTCCTTGACTTTACCTAAAAGCTGGAACATGCCACTGGTTGATAACATGTATATTGCTGTTACCGTAACAGCATTGCTATAACAGTATTGCTGTTACCGTAACAGTTACCGTAACGGGACGTAACAGTGTTACGTCCCGTTCACCACCTTCTTACGTAAAGTGCAGAACAAATGTTCTGTCGACTTCATCGACACCACCTCTGCCTCTGTCTCTGTCTGTCGGTGCTGCACACAGTGGTATCCAATGCGATTTCTATAGCCCTCGTCCCCGGTATCAGGGACGAGGGCAAACACAGTTTAATTGGATTTCACTGCGTGCAGCACCGACAGACGCCGGTGGTGTCAATGAAGTGGACAGATTAACATGTGGTCTGCACTATCATGTCTCTTTAGTCTTCACCCCCACACCCGTATTCGTTGCGGTACCTGGCCGCCCGTTAACCCTCGTCCGTCCCCTCACAGCCCGGGCCGTCTCCCGTCACGCCATTCGCCTGTCTCTGATGCTGAGTATGATTTGACTGACATATCGCCCCCGTCTCCCCTCAGTCTATGTCTCTGATGCTGAGTGTGATTTGACTGACA
>VOPJ01015967.1:0-58552 GCA_014673585.1 Semibalanus balanoides | reverse complement strand
TGAGTATATGAGCTAGTGCTGAATAGGAGGAACATTCCAGTATGAATGTATGACAATGATGGCCAAAGCTCAGCATCATCCTGCCATTCACTCAGTGGCTACATCGTAACGGTCGAGTCCCCCAGAATGGCGTAGTTTTTCTTGATATCTTTCCTGGCCTGCCTTATATCTTCCATGGACCCAAAATATCCTGGAAACATGCCTCAGGATGTGTAAAAATTATTTCTCTTTCCAGTGGACATGCTCTTGATATGATGTTACACCAAATAAGCAGATAAAATGTGCCAAAACCGCAGCGTGTCCACACAACCAATGCTGGACGCATATGGCAGCCCTCACCGAGTCCTCAAAAAATGGCCGCCGCGAAAGGTCCGTGACGTCAGTGAGAAGACCCTATTACAGATTCCCCTACCTATCGCTTCCCCTCCCGATCGCAATGCCCTCCCATTCGCAATTATTCGCAATGCCCTCCCGTTCACAAATCACAACACCGTATTACGAACTGCCGAATAACGCATTCCCATCCCGCTAGCAATCCCGTCCCATACATATAAATATATTACGAATCGCCCATGACGAATTACTCACCCGTTCACAATGCCCTCCCGTTCATATTACCTTGGCCTGATCGATGTGTCGCAAGCACAAACGCAAGCACAATAGCCCCTATTCAACGTTCGGCCCAATTAGGCAGAACGATCAGCCTTATTGGGCCGAGCGTTGCATAGGTGCTATGGGGATCATGACCTCTACGTGCCTTGGTCGAGATGGGCAAAAGGCGATTTATTTGGCCGAGTCGCCTGTCTTGACACATGTAGTCCTACGGCATCCGTCTCAAACGGAGGGCAACTCGACGCACGCGCCCAGACGGACGGCAGAAAAGTCTGGCACCTGTCCGTTCCGTTTCCCTTCCGTCCCCTCGCGTCCGGCGCGGGTGCGGGAGCCGGGTGGGTCAACTGCTTGTGTCCACCGGAAAGCGACCCTGTCAGGCACGGGCGGCGGCTGCGGAATCCACACCCACATTCACACCCATATCGACACCCACATCCACGACCACATTTACACCAGCATACACACCCACATCCACACCCATATCGGCACCCACATCTACAACGACATACAGACGAGCATCAACACCCAAATCAACATTAATATCCACATCCATAACCAAATCATCACCCACATCCTAACCAACATCCATACCAACATCCATACCCACATTTACACCCACATCCACATCCACACCAAACCACATCCACACAACATCCAACATCCACAACCACATCCACAACCACATCCACAACCACATCCACAACCACATCCACAACCACATCCACATCCACGATGATGATGATGATGATTTGGGCTTAAGCTTAAATTTTGTGATACCTGGCAACCAAGATCATTTTGCCCCGCTGGATTAAATCCGTGGCGCCGCCCCTTTACGAGTGCCTCTAGCGGTGCCCGTCAAACTAGCTGCACTACGCACATGTCTACTGCAGGCAATGTGTAGCTCTAACACCTGTCACCTTACATATACTTATAGAGGTCAATTATTCGGCGTATGCGGTTTCATCAGCCGTTTGGCGTTTTGAGACTGGTGACGCCCCACATGTGCAGGGGCGCTACCACCGTCCAATGCGGACAGTACGGAATGTCCGTACCGTGTTTACTTTTTGATGGACGCCGAAGGCGCCCCCGGACGTTTTTTTGCTTTCAATTAGCACCGCCAACCGGACAGGCAGCAGTGGTGTACAGAGTATACGGTCATTCGGGGCATGACCCGGTCCTTTGGACCTGAGGCGCCCATGAAAAGCTGGCGACCCTCCGATCAGTGACGGCGCCCCTCCAGCCCATGACAGCGCCCCTCCGGCCAGTAATGGCGCCCCTCCGGATAGCAGCGGCGCCCCTCCGTCCAGTGAAGGCGCCCTTCCGGCCAGTGATGGCGCCCCTCCGACTAGTAACGGCGCCCCTTCAGCCAGTGACGGCGCCTCTCTGGAAAGTGACGGCGCTCCTCCGGCCAGAGACCACGCCCCTCCGGCGAGTGACGGCGCCCATCCGATCAAAGACGGCGCCCCTCCGGACAGTGACCACGCCCCTCCGGCGAGTGACGGCGCCCCTCCGGGATCCGACCAGTGATGGCGCCCCTCCGGACAGTGACGGTGCCCCTCCGGACAGTGACGGTGCCTCTCCGCCAGTGACGGCGCCCCTCCGGCCAGTGACGGCGCCCATCCGAAATAAGAAGTTGTGAATGAGGCTGTCTTAGGCTCGAGAAATGGCAGAAAAATGAGTTGAGGGAAAAAGGTTGGAAAGAAAGGTTTTTAATGTGCCGATTAATTGTAACCCTTATCAAAGTGCTGTCCTAAGACAGCGGGATAGGGCATGTTACGTTGGAGCGAATCAACCCAGTTGAGCACCTGTGGCGAAACCTACAAATCGCCATCTATACCATTCCAGTTAAGTACCAAGCGCCATCTGCATTTCACTGACCGCCGTGGACCAGGGCCTCCTCTAACATGTTAACTGGGGGGCTGCAGCCCCCCCAGTGAAGCCGCCAGCCCCCCCCCCCAGTCGAGGCCGAAATGCGGTCACTGGGGGGCCAGATAAATGTCATCGTGTATGTATAAAAACGACAAACTCAATTCGGGCGGAAATAAACTAAAACTTTCAATTGACCAGATATAAAAGAAAATGACTGTTAACTTAGTGAAATAAGAGCTCACTGGTAACTTGCTAATTATACATACCACTTAGGTTTTAAGTGCGAAAAACAATACCCATTCAAACCTAGTGTTCTGACAATATAGTGCAATTTGTGCTTGTCCATCTCCTGAACAGTTTACGTGGCATGTTTGGTATGGGGCGCCGGGCTTTGATTTGTGATGCTGGACTGATCGCTGGCATTTTTTCGAAAAACTATGTTCGACCATTGGCGGCGGATTGTAAGTTTCAGCGGGGGGGGGGGGGCCAAAGAATCTCCTAGGCGTCAGACTTATTTTTGACTGTCGGCCCTTTTCATATGGTCAGCCGGTCAGAGGCCGTAAGAAGCCATAGGGTGGGGTCTTCATAAGGTATTTGCAACTGGTCAGACCAAAGAGGCTTGCGCCAAGTTTTACAGTGCCCTGGGTCGCCTATACCGGCTCAGTGACTGGTCATATGTAACTCGGCCGTCTGGAGAAGGTATTTCACAGACCTGCGCGAAGAGCTTGTCAAAGAAGTCCCAGACGGTCACACAATAATTCGACCGACCTAAGAAGGCCTCGGCTTGTGTAAGAGGGTATTTTATAGGTAGCCTCAGATCTGTGTAGGACGGTTTGAGAGTCTCTGGGCCAGTCTAGGAGGGCCCTAGCTAGTCTGAGAGACTGCGGTTTTCTGAATCCGAAGACGGTATTGTCCAAATCTGAGTGCGCCTTTTGTTGGTCTCAGAGGTCTCTTAGTTCGTTTTGAAAGGGCCCTCGGGTCGGTCTGAGAAGGCTTCTGTCGGACCTGAGAGGCCGATCTGAAGGTTCCTATTTCAGACCTAGGGGTTCCTACTAGGCCGAGAGAGCATTTTGTTGGGTACTGAGAGGGAATGGAAAAAGTGTGGTAACAATATTGACAATACCCTAATCACGAACTACTGAAAGTATGGAGGGGAGTGCAAAATAGACCACCCGTATACGTTATTAAGTTTAACGTGGATTCCATGGCCGACGAAATTTCTGTAGTTCATGGTTTTGGGGTTTTTGGTCTTTTGGGTTCCGTGGGCTAGGTTGTCGTGGATCGACGCGGTGGAGAGGGGAGGCAGGGTGGAGCTGCAGTCCCACGCCCAAAACCATTGGGCGAGCAAACATAACTTTGTTCCCCATAACATCTCAAGCGGGAACCTCGGCCAAAAGGTATATTGTTTATAGAATAAACCCTGGTTAGTAAAGGCTATACGTAGGTTCACATCAGGCATTGTATGTACTTCTCAGACCAGCAAGCGGGCGTCTGTTAAGGACGTCAAGTCAAGACACATAGTGTAGAGGTGGGGGTCATTGGGGTGGGGGGTGGCAGTCGGGGTCAAGCCTCAAAGCGATTAAAATTCGATCGAAACCTAACGCATTTACTGATGATGAAATACAACTCTTAACACCCTTTATAACGGAGGAAAGGTTTCTTTTAATCGAGTGTTTTGGAAATGTTTTCACATTAACATAAGATTATGAGTTGAGATGGCCAAGTTGTTGGAATTCTTTATTGAAAATTAAGTAAATTGTAGAAGTGTAAAAACACCCACAAGAGGTCTAATCGAATGTAAATTTGAGTTTGGTTTGGGACATCTGCAAAAAATAAGGCCCTAAGTGTTATTAGGGTAGAGCCTCATTAAAGCCGATGTCGTTCATCCATTTTTCATCAAATGTTGATGAAAGTAGACTTGTTTTACATTTGACTATACATTAAGCCTGACACTATGTCTACATGTTGCAAGCGTAAGGTTTTTGTCTATTTTCCAAAAATTCCTTCATATGACGTCCATCAGCCCAAATACTGAAAACTTGAGTTTCATGAATTGAGCACTGTTTGTGAGAAACAATGTCAGAATCGTGTTCGCTCAGCAATTACTTCAATATTTTGCAACCACAAGCGGCGTACCATTTGACCAACTTTTCAGAGAAGTGAAACATTCCCCTTAAATGAACACGAGTTAGCGAAATCCACTAGCTTTGTTCCCATTGTTGAACAACTTTTTTATATTTTCTGCCACAAAAACAATTTTAACCGTTATGGATCCGCCAGTGGCATCTCAGGACCTACCCATAAGAGCCTTGGTCAAAGGAAGTCCCAGACGGGTCACAAAATAATTCGACCGACCTAAGAAAGGCCTCTAGTCCAGAAGCGCTATCAATTCAATTTTGAATAAATGTCGAATAAATCACAGGCAGACTGGCTGTCAATGCAACCTGATTTCTGACATTTGAATTTGTGGTATAACATATCCGAAAAATATAACCATTCATTAAAAATATGAGCTTTTGAGGACTTAAAAAAACCTTAAGCTTTATATACGATGGTGACTTGTTCACAGTGAATGTGCGTACAGGACTTGAGAGTCGTGGAGACTTTAAGATCCTGCGCCCTGTGGGCCTCGCGAGACCACAACTTACGACATGGGTGGGTTTCAAAAATGACCCCACAGTCTATACTTCATAAACGAAAAGAATATAAAGAAGCGGAAAAAAACGTTTTTGAAAGCTCTCAAACATGTAGGTATCATGTAGAAGTTACAGGGAACATTTTGGCTATGGTCAATATTGAGGTCGTCCAGAGGTCATCACCGAAAGGGTGAAATTTCACAAGTGTTAAGCTTCACTTCAAACACCGCCGTATAACTCGTAAAAAAACTATGATAGCTGGAAAACAAACGGTTTAAACAAATCAACGAAGCTGACCAGCAAAAAATTTAATATAATGGATGTCATCAAAATTGAGCTCAGATCAAAGGTTGAGGCTCCAGAGGTCATCAAAGGTCAAAATGCAGTTTTTTAGTATGATTTGTTTTTCTGAATAATTTTTTCTCCTTAAAAGGACTAGATAAAATTGCATTAACACCAGATCGTGGTTAGTTCTTTCAACGAATGCGCTTTGAAAAATATACTTGGTGAACGCTGGTAAGATCAATTTCAAAATTTTGAACCTCAGGTCCAAGGTCTTTGCTGACCGGTTAGGTCATGTTGCATAGGGGCGACGCGGCAGACAAGACGAACACAGTGGTGGGTTCAACTTCTTGTCGCCTACTCTTGTAGATCAAGAAGTTATTAGCAAATAATTGCTGATGACCTCAGATGACCTCAGAATGACCCTTTGTAGAGATCGCTGAGGCAGCAATTGCACCTGGCATCAGAATGAGCTAAAATATACATGATTCTGGAATATTTAGCCACTTATCCAATGCATATTTGATGTTTTAGGAAGCAATTTGTTTATTTTCCCGTTCACTTATAATGGGGAGGTCAGGAAAGTTGACCCTGACCTTAGGTCCACCGGATGCAAAAAATCCGAGATAAACCTATTGTAAGTATTTATGATCTATGAAATCCTGCATGTTTCAAATCTTTCAGACAAAAACTGTTTGCTTTGGCACGATCACAAATATTTTGAAAGGTAAGGTCCACTTGACGTGACCTTGTGACCCTGACCTATGATGAAACTGAAGTCAAATTTTTTGACAAAGTGTGAGGAAATTGATGGTTCAAACAAGATTTTACAAAGTTTAGTGGCGCTGAGTGCCGCCGTTTTTTCCAACTATTTCCGGAAAAACCCTCAGGGAAAGGTCAAATTGACCCCAACCAGGGGCTATGGTTAAAACCTCGACCGGCTTAATGACTTCCAATTAAGAATGCGTGACTTTTTTGAAGCATTAAGTATGCTTTAAACGCGTGTTAATTTATTTGCAATAATTCAGATGATTAGTATCACTCAATGCGTAGCGATGAGACAAACACATTAAGTATTAAAAATCGGTTTTACTCTACGATGCCTTCCAATCACAAGTTATTCCTTTTAAAGTAATTCGTCTGATTTTTAAAATTATTTCAAACTAATGGATAAGCCTTGACCTAATTATTGACCTGAAGGTGAAATTGCTGATGCAGTTTTAGCGACATAAAATTTATATTATTTTTCGAACCAGTTTGTTTTTTGGTCGCGTCGCTGACTGCTTTAGTATCGTGATAGAGACGGGTTTTAGGAAAGGCACTCATATATAGTCGAAAATTGACCTTCTGTGACCTCAATATTTTACTTGACCCCCAAAAATAACAAGCAAATTGCTTCTGAATATAGCTTGGTCCTCGGGATAATCTAACAGCATTTTTCACTTGTCGCTGCCCATCATTGAAAAATCTGCGTGGCCCCCCAGTGAAAATTCCTTACAGGAGGCCCTGCCGTACGGGGGGGGCTGACAGGATTCCCCTGTTAACTCCAAACCAAGCATCATAGAGGGCAATCGCGGTAGAGAACAGCATGTTGGGCCTGTGCCATGTGCGGAATCTAACGTGTATGGCATTTTTTAGGTTTTACCAGTCATTGGGTGAACTTCCAGGTCAAGTGAATGACTAGGACTCGATGCCGTCCAAAAATAGCGTTTTTTTCTCCGTCAGAAAAAACCTCGAAAATGGAGAAAAATTAATAATTGTAAATAAAAGCTTGAGGCGCTTGACCAGTTTGTTCTCAGAAATACAGAAAATGTATTTATTTGTCGGTATCTGGTCAAAATAAGTCCAAAAAAGTGATCCGGCTCCTACGCCTATGCTCATGCGGTCTGAAATCCATAGTAGAAGAAGACATATTTTCAACTAGCATAACCGGAAACCATTATTACAATGTTTAACTTCATTTATCCCCGGGAGTTAATCCACCATCCGGTCCGACTGCTGCCGACCCGCGTGGCTGGAGTGCGATCGCTCTGACTGCAGACAACCCCTGGCTGGCTGGAGATTGGTAGGTAACAGGAATAACGAGGTAACTAGCAGATTTGCAGCGGAGACCTGTCGTGTCAACCAAGAACGTGACAACAAGCCTTGACAGTGAAGTCCGCTGAGCGTTCTGCAGATGCTGCAAATGTGTCATTAGGTCACTGCACCACCCTGGGAGAGAATTGCAGCCATTTCCGCACAGACGAAACAAAGAAAATAGTCTATGAAACACGCTTGGGTAGCTTTAAAGGGAGATAATTGCACCTTCTGACTATTTTTAAAACAATTGTATAGGCTTCCGTTATGGTATATTAATTATGTTATTTAAATTGAAGAATTGAATACAATCATTCCCAAAATTCAAAGTTGCATAAGTTAGTAAAAAAAAAAGTACCTATATAGGTATAGGTACTTGTGTGCTTCATGAAGTCATAGACAACGCTGTCCTTCCCTTCCACTGCTGTTTTCATCAAGTCATAGGGCCATAAATGAAGTAAAGTGGACAAGAAGCGTGACATGATCCCTGATTGGTCAATGAAACAAATCGCCGACATAAAAAAGGTTGCCGTCCAAGTGCATCGTTGAGCTTTGGATTGGATTGCCATATTGATTGTTTGTTAATTTTGGGGTGTAAAATTATTATTTTATGTGATTAAGAGCGAGCGCGAAGCGCGAGCGAGTCCTCATTGAATACCGGATTTTTCTCTCATATAAGCGGCCGACCCGGCCGGGCCAGACCGCCGACGCCTGGTCAGAAGCTTATATTCTTTTGAACCCCGCATCCTATTGACAAGCGGTCTTCGCCATCTGATAGCGCCCATGCAATGACATTATAATTATTGACAATGTTTTTTTCATGTGATGGGTCATGCATGGCGCGTGACACGTGCCGCGTCAGGGGTGTCAGAAAGTATTATCCTGCTGTAGCTGAGAAACGGATGAACCTATAAAGCTAAAATTTGGTGTGAGGCCAAGGGCGGATCCAGGGGGGGGGGGCAAAGGGCCATGCCGCCTCCCGAAAGCCACCAATCGCGCAATTTGGACACATTTCGCTGAGTTTGTCCGTAAAACTAAGCAAACTTTTACTAGAGAAAGTTTGTTTTATACTCCGTTATTGACTACATAAGCAAGCGAAATCCGATGAGTTTTCAGAAAATTTTTTATTTTTTTTTTTTTTTTTTTTTTTTTTTTTTTTTTTTTTTTTTTTTTTTTTTTTTTTTTTTTATGCGATAATTGTTTGGAATTTGCCCCCCCCCAAACTGTCAAAATCACACTTTCCTGGTCCGCCAGCTGTGTGAGGCTGGAGACCACACCACTGCAATGTTGCACAGATCAAACTCAGGGTCACACTGCACGTGCGCACGTGCACCCCTGTTCCGTCCACGAAAATTACCGACAAAACATCATTGCAATACCGGACCTATATCCCGGCAACCAAAAGTCGCAAAGACACGGGTCAAACACAGATGTGTAGAGAAACGATCCACCCGGTGTATGCACTATGTGTCGAACAGTGGCGCGTGGTACGTGCAAAGTTACTGGCTATACAAGCGCAAATTCATGGTTTTATGACGTCTTTACAATTTAAATCAGTGCTCAGCACCTATGGGACGTGAAGCGATGAAACAAACACTAATGTGTGGACCAATGTACCGTCTCTAAAATGCATGCAAAAATTATGTTTTAATGCAGTATTTCGCTGTTTAAAATCTGCCTGTAATATTTGTATTGACAATTTTATAATATTTCCTTCATTACATCGCCGTAGCATCAAAACCAAAGGGTGCTAAGCGATACAAATGATGTAGTTTAAAGCGCAATCAAATCCATCTAATACCCACGCCACAATGTAATTTTTGCGCACAAACATGAAAGCTTATAATTTGTAAATAAAAAAATAACGCTCAAAACCTATTAGTTCAAAGTATCGATTTATGTTCGGATCTACCCCTTTTTAACTTCAAATGAAAATAAGTTCAAATTAAAATTTAATAAGTCTAGTTCAAATTAACATAAGTCAAGTCACAAATTAAAAATAAGTCCGAAATTCAATAAAATAGAGTCAAATTGAAATTAAAATAAGTCAAATAAGAATAAAAATATGTCAAGTTCAATTAAAATCAGTCATGTTCAAATTAGAATAAGTCAAGTTAAAATAAAAATAAGTTTAATTACAAGTCATAATAAGCCAAATTCAAATTAAAACATCATCAAAGCGTGGTTAATGGACAATTACGATAACATTGGAAGGCTGGACGTGCTTAGTATTTTTGCTTTTTCGATGATTCTATCGGTGTTATTAATTGGAGATATTTATGGACAATATGAGACACTTATGGAAAGACTTCGAGAACAAGTTTATGTAACAGCAAAATGGATGGCAGTCTGAACCGCTGCACGAAACGACCTTTGCTTTGTCTCCGGAAAGTATATGTATTTGGTCGTATATTAATATGATCTGACTACCATATTTTTCCACACATCATTCAAGAAACGTAAAAAGAACTTACAAATATCTATTTATTCGTGAACACCTTCATAATGGCCTATGTAGGTATGTTCAGCTGTTCAGTTATCAATCGGTCTAATGTTCACAAACTCGAGCGGAGGTCAATGCATGCAAACTGTATTGTCGACATCCATATATGTCCATACCTAGGCAGTAGGCAGGTCCCTTAGCAGTCTGATCGTACTTGTATACGAAAAAACATACTGTCCGGGGACAAAGCATAGTTTTTGTCGTGTAACGTTTCAGACTGCCATTCATTTGGCTGATACATAACTTGTTTCTTAGTCATTCCATCAGTGTCTCATATTGCCCTAAGCATCTTCAATTAATAACACAGACAGAGTCGAAAAAGCAAACACTAAGTGCATCAGCATCGACGTTATCTTAACTATCCATTAACCACGCTTTAGTGACGTTTTAATTTGAATTGGACGTATTTGAATTTGACTTGTTTTAATTTGAATTTGACTTATTTTAATTGAACTTGATTTATTTTAATTTTAATTGGATCCTTATTTTAATTTGAAATGACTTATCTTTTAAAATTTAACTTGACTTATTTCAATTTCGAAACTGTCTTATTTTAATTGAACTTGACTTATTTTAATTTGAAGTTAAAAAGTTATAAAAAAGGACTAAAAAATAGGCCATATTACAAGGTGAAGTTAAGAAAAAGGCTATACAAGCGCTCAAATTCATATTTATGACGTCTTCACAATTTATATCGCAGTGCTCAGCATCCTAGGGATCGTGAACGATGAAACGAAACACCAATCTGAGACCAATGATATCGTCTCTAAAATGCATGCAAAAAATAGGTTTATTGCAGTTATGGTCGCTGTTAAAATATCTGCCAGTCATATTTGTATTGCCTATTTTTATCATTATTTTCCTCATCACACACGCCGTAGCTTCAAACTTCTAAAAACCAAAGGGTGCTAAACGATAAAAATGATGCAGCTGTAAAGCGCAATCAAATCCATCTATACCCACCCAAAATATTTTTCATACAAACATGAAGCTATAAGTGCAATTAAAAATACGCTGCAAGAACCTATTAGTTTCAAAGTATCGATTTTTCGGATATTCTATCTGCGACGGGCAAAAAACTGACTACATATTCGAAAAACGATTTAAAAAAGCCAACCGTTTTCTCTGGCGCATGCGTCGGCGCCGGTGTGGCGCGTGATGGAAGTGCCACATGCATGCGTGTGCGTACCGTGGTCTCTGTTTATATGATAATATTGTATGTTAATTTCTATGAAAATTTCTTGCGTGATACAGACGTGTTATAAATACAATATTCATCATTAAAAGCATGCTTTGCACAAAACGAAACCTCCGTTGCGGCGGGTGATAAATTGACGCGGATTTATTCGGACTCGTCCTCGTCTCTTCGCCTGTTGGCGTCTTACTGGTTATAATAAATGATAGTGAGACAGCCAGAGACGAAACTATATAAAACTCCTATAGATGAAAATAAATGAAGCAATTTGAAGAAGACACAAACTGATGGTCTTAATCACTAGCTAGGCCACCGTAAAAAATGTTTCGTTTAGCTGCTAATTAGGTTACCTTTTCATTAAAAGGCTATTAAGTGTAGACTGTGGATCAGCGGGCACAACAAGAAATACAACAAGCAGAGCGCAAAACATATTTTTCACTTCATTGCGTAAAAAGTGACACTCCCGCAGTTTGATGAGGACCAAAAAATACTAGCAAATACCGGTCGTTAAGGATGCAGTTCTTATCAACTTTAACTTGAAATATCTTTCGGTAGAAATGTTTTTATGTAAAATATGACGAATTTACAATTTATTTTGGTCTCGTCTGTCGATTTAAGTAATAACTCCATCTTTATGGAAAAAGGTGAATATTTCCCTTTTAGGCTGATGGAAATCCTCCGAGAATGGTAAGAACAAATTTAAAAACTTATGTGAAGGTAGCTGAAATGACAGGCGAAACTAAACGTTGTAGATGTATCTTTACTTATTATAGCCTAGGCCATAGATAGCAGTAGACATAGGCGTAGGAGCCGGGGGGGGGGGGAAGTGCCCCCTCAACTTTTTGAGCGGGGGGCAACGCCCCCCCCCCAAACTTTTGAGTCTGAATACCTGTCCAAATCATACGAAGCAAGCCCACCGACCGCCTGGCGACCGTGGTCGGATCCGATCCCCTCGATTTTTCCTGAATAACTTCCCGAATAGAGGTCCACTTTTTCTACCCACCTTACCACCAGATGAGTAGTTACTACCCACTTTGGGTAGTAGTGTGTGTGAGCACAAGCATCATTTGGATTGTATATTGTAGTGGTAGGTAGCGGGTGACATAGATTATAAATTGCGATTTTGTTATTGCGACCGAGATGCTTAACAGATATGGGCACCTCTAGTTTAGTGAGCACAGATCAACACAAAACAGTATCAACATTAAAAAGGAGCGATTTTAATGTAGAACATAATGATGAAAAAAATTATTTGTGGTACTAGCGGTAGCTGGCAAGCCTTATGTATCGTCATTGTGGGGTTAGTGGTTGGGAATTGAAGGGGGTTTGCGTGTCGGGTCTACGTGTGCAGATATCGACGTGGAAACTTGGTGTAGTGCCAGTGTAAGCAAATGTTCTGTCACTTCATCACACCACCATGACGATGTTTCCCGCGAACATCCTTCGTGAAAACGGATGCATGAAAACCGGTGTAGACCTTTCAGTGCTCTTTCGATAAAACTTTCCATTTTCCTGAAGGATGTTTGTTTTGTCTGATGGAAGCCAGCGTAGAAAGTGATTCTTCCAAACTGACTTTGGCTAAGGCAGCGTATCCGTTTAGTTCAGTCAATTTTGTCCATCGGTGCTGTCTGTCAGGTGCCTATACGAAGTGGAAATCTATTGAAACTATTCTGCCCTCGCCCCTGATACCGGGGATGATGGACAAAATTGCATGATTCCACTGCGCTTAGAACAGCACCGACAGAAGAGCAGAGACAGCGGACAGAACTTTTTTCACTACACTGTTATCCTTCGCGTACATCAATAATTATGTCATCTATGAAACAATTTAGCAGTTGCGTCAAAAATGAGATATACATTAGTGACTCCGTACCTACATGACATTTTTTGTCCAAAATAGCTAAATGTTGGAAAATTGCAAAAATATATTTTTAAAACAAATTGCAAAATAAAAACGGTTAAAACACGTTGAAAAGACAAGTTTTACGAAATGCGTCTCTGATTAGGGAAAAAAATATTTTTTTTTACCCCAAAATTGTAAAAAATAAAACTTTTTAAACCAAAATGACTATAAAATCCAAAATTTAGACAATTTTGCCTCCCCTAATCCTAATGAGTTCCTACGCCCTGGCTATGTTAGACCTGGAATCTGGATTTTAGCACGAATCAGGTCATCTGCAGTAAGTGACCGAAAATGCAATTATTAGCACGATAAAACGCGTGAAACATAGATCGCAAGTCCCCAGATCAATATTTCGCAACCAGGTGTCTACAGCATAGCGACAAAAACACAGACGTGTAGAGAAATTAACGGGCTAGCGGATGCAGTGTAACTCTGAGAAAAGCGCGTGATGAGTGCTAAGTTAATCGCTATATAAACGCAAATTTGTGGTTTTATTTCGTCTTTCACGATTAATGTTACTGCTCCGAACCTATAAGACGCAAAAAGATAAAACAACCGTAATTTTGAAGAGAAGTGTACCGTCTTTGTAATCCATGTGAAATAAATGTTTCATGTTAATATTTCAGTGCTAAAATACACCTATGATATAAGCACTGACTATCTTAGAAGGGACCTTTATGATTGCACCGATTCCGTCAACATCGGAGAGTGTGAGACCACTAAGAAAGTTATATAGCTTGAAAAGCGCCGCAATCAATTCTGACCAATATCTATTATAAATTATTCATATTTAATAAACATCAAAGGTTGAAGTAAACAGCTTATTGAAAACGCTGTAACGCCAATTTCGGTCGGCATAATTTACGTCGGCAAAACTTTCATTAGCATTACAGCAATGTATTTTCGGCCCCATACTGCAGTGGCCTGATTTTCGTGTCAAATCCAGGTCTACTGTTATCTATGCCTAGGCACTAGCCGTTTTCACGATGAACTATTTTGCGCGTTTTTTTTTTTTACATTTTAAAATGTTTAAAATGTTTTAGTAGTAGCCGTTTTCACGATGAACTACTTTGCAAGAAATGTTTTAACCCTCGCCTTACGGTCCCGTATAGGGCGAAGGTAATTTTTTGCAAATTAGTCCATCGTGAAAACGGATGCTACTAAAACATTTTAAAACATTAAAAAAAAATGTTTAACAACATTTCGCGCAAAACAATCCAACGTGAAAACGGCTAATATGTGTCATATCTACATAAATATGGGTACTTTCATAATCCCTACGTGCTAATGTGGCACAACCACTATTTTATGACGTAGTAACCACATTCCTTTGATACAACCTGAGCTATTTGAAGACCACTTCCTGAGTATTTCAAGAGCCACCGCAATGCAATTTATTCCAGCTAACGTTGAAACGTCGCATTGATTGTCATTCCGGACTAGCAGCTATAGGTACAGTTACGTTTCTGAACGCAATGTAGGTCACTGTATATCTGGAAATGTCACCCGGAAATGTCACCCTTAGTCGCACGTGACCAGTTTGGCCAAACAGGTCCCTGGTCAAGCCGAGTGAGATAGCAGGCGTGGAAATGCCAGCAAGCAGTAGGTGACATACTGCGACATTTTAACCTTTGGGCCTCGCCGGGATCGGCATACTGCAACAATTGCGACAGCGGAGCTTTCAGGCCTCTGTGTTTGACATACCGCAGGCTGGGATGGGCTTGCTCGTTCTTTATTGGATACAGCAGCTATGCCGAGCTGAGTCATAGCCTGCTTTAGCTGGCTCTAGAACTGGGTTTAAACAAGAAGCAACTCTTGTGTTCAAAGTGTTTAATAGAGCTAAGTGCTTGTGCGAGGAACATAGTTGTCAAAATTAACAAACGAAATACCATGACCCGTTTTCCTCGAAGATATGAAAAATCGAAAAGTTATCAAAAATTAAGCTTTTATTTCGTTATTATTTAACAACGAAATAATAACTTAATTTTTGATAACTTTTCGATTTTGCATATCTTCGAGGAAAAGTTCATGGTATTTCGTTTGTTAATTTTAAGAAGCAACTCTCGTAGAAGCACTTGGGTACGAATCAATCTGCACTTTATACTCAGCCACATAAACATTGTTGGATCCAGAGCCAGAGGATAGGTGTGGGGGGCATTTAGGGGCATGCCTCCCCAAAGGCATAAAGTGTTCTGTTTGCCCCCTAAAAAAAGCATAAATGCCTTACATGAAAAAGCGATCGGTAACCATGTAGGGGAGAGTGCCCACCAGCGAACATGGTGCCTACAGTGAACAGGTGCCCCTCCAGCCTATATTAAGTAATAATGTAATAATTACATCGATGTCGGTGGTAGTAGCTGACACTAAACGATGATGTTTAAAGTTGTGAACAGCAATGGCTGCTCTCATTTGATTCTGTCAGGATACGAACAGTTAAATGTTGTGTTTGCCGTTTGAAAAAGTCCTTTCGGAAAACCTAAACTCTTCGACTGTGAATACAGGAGATACATTGGTTAGGCTTATTGACGCCATAAAGGGCTCTACGGCCAGGACCAAGGTAATCATCTCGTTCCATGAGAACCTACTCTCGTTTCAGCATTCAGAGTTGTTGTTTTATTATTGTCGAGTGTCACAGAGATTGTCTATGTGTCGTGAGTGTCAATGGATTTGTCAACAAGCATCAAGTGAGCATCCAGCAGAAAACCACCACCCGCCCACCTATGCATGGTGAAATCCCCTAATTCACTGGTGGAACCCCCTGTTCACTGTCTGTACCTCCCCTGTTCACTGATGTATAGTGGATACCCATGCCCAACAGTGAACAGAAAGATCCAAAAAATGAAATTAGTTTATAACTCACATTTTGTGTTGAATTAATTTGCCTATGGCTAATTCTTGCTATTAATGTAATTAATTTACACACGAAGTTTAAGATCTCCAGGACAAAACGCAAAGCCAGTAGACTGATTTAAAAAAGGAGTGTTCGCTGGTGGGCACTCTCCTCTACATACAATAATGTCTTTGCCTCTCTGCCATACATAGGTACAAGTTGATTATGAAACAAATACGAAGCCGGGTAGCATACGGCGTAGCAGCGTAAAGTCCACGATATCGAATTGTGGATATATATAATATATATTATATATATATATATTATAAATATATATATATATTAAATATATAAGATCTTATATAAAAATTCTGCAAGTTTAAAACCCGTCGGCCAAAAACTGTGACAGTGGTACGAACGCAATTTTTGGGAGATGGGGTCATGTGACATTGTCTGGTGACCTGACCTGAGATTACCTGATGTCAATTATTGTACACAATGTGGGTAATTTATGCCCGGACAGCTGTGCCCAAAAAATCGGCGGCGCTGCGAGCCGCCGTTTTCTCGCTATTTTCGAAAAACCGTAGATACAGGTACAGATAACATGATAACTGGATTGGGCACTCAATTTTCATCCTCTTATTGCATAGCCTAAATTTGAAACGGAGCTGTTAAGCTGATAATACACTTGATGTGTCGGCTCGTGCAAATGCGAGTCCAGCACCGTCATTCACTGCTGTGCTTAGCAATAAGAGGCCGAAAATGTAGTGTCCAATCCAGGTATCATGTTATCTGTGACGCAGGTTAAATGGATTACATACGGAAATATGATTTTCTAAGCGCATATAACGATTTATTCATGCGAGGAATTTCAAAGATGAATAATTTGGCAGTAAAAATAGCTCAAAACAATCTTACCCAGAATAAATAAACGTAGCCGGGTGGGCCTCCGAGACAATTTTCGCTTTGGCAAGGGTCAAAATGACTCTTCCCACCAACTCAAAACTAGAAGGGCTAGGAAGACGTGGAAAAACATTCAAAAGCTCAGAACAAGGTAGCCAAAGTCATTGCTGGTATTTTTCCTCAATCAATATTGAGTTCACTAGAGATCACAAAGGTCAATTTATACTGTTTGGCCTCTGGAATGGCAATTTATATGTGGGATGAGATTTCAACTGAGTGAGTATGCGACAAACGGTCAACTCTATATAGTAGCCAACTTACCTAAGGACGTCAATCTAGTTGGACCCAGAGAGAACCCTCGCGGTACACTATACTAAGTCAGGATGTATTAAGTTCGGTGTTGATAGGCCTTGATATTGAAGTATGGCTTATATCGGCATCCTATTGGAGGGACACAGTATAAATACTTAACCAATCCACCGGCTTTAATAAACTTTGGATGGTAGATTCGTAACATATGTTTGTGGGCTCAGAAGAGGGCACCTCGGGGACTCGCGTGTTCAACATTATTTTTTTTGACAGGGGCCAGGAGTAGTTTTGTCGTCGTTGAGAACACAACTTCCATCTCCAAGTACGCATATCGGACGATTGCACAATATATTTTCGTCGCGTGCTTGGTTGGTCTCTTTAGTAGGCATTTACTAAACCGGCATAGTTCAGGGTCGTAAGTTTTCACTGGCAATGATAATCGGATTTTTTCCGTTCGTTAGCATCAGGACCCTGGGCGATACCCAAATCACAAATCCATTGTTAGAAGTAAAATTGTATAGTTAAAAATTAATAATTTTATTTTTGTAAACATGTTTGACTTAGACATTAAAAACGTGCAGTAATTAGAGTTCTACATGGGGCGGCTATCCCCATGGCTGGCCGAACCACATGGCTAATATGGTGGGCTGGACTGGAAAATCTCTAGAGCATGGCTGTGGCTACGGCTGTGGCTGCGCAGTCAGCCTGACATTTTGTTTTGCATCAATATTATCAAACCAATCATGGTTAAAAGAAGCCTTGGCATGTTGCCATAACAATAGACTGAAAATTAATGCATAATATTAATTTCCAAAAATCCTCACGGCTGGCCAACGGCCAGCCATTGACATTTGGGAGTGGCTGTGGCTGGCTGTGGCTGTGATGCGATGGCTGTGGGGGGTCTAGGCAAGGAAAAGTGAAAGCCAATCGGCAATGTGAATTAATACAATAAATATTAAAAAATACCTACGCTTAAAATCTAATGACAATGTAAATTATTGGTGCGGGGAAAATCAAAAACAATCATAATTTTTTAATTTTTAATAGCAATGCCGATAAAGATTCAGTTAAAGAGATGCAAAGTTGCGCAGATAAACGAATATGAGCAGCAAACATTATTTTGTCTATGAGCCGCCCGCAAAGGTCAGAAACTGTCCTCAGAATAGTTTCACGATGTTGCTGTGTCAGGGTGGTAGGTCCAATAATGGGTCAGGAAAAAATGCTGATTATCGCTACAGGTTTGAAGTCATTTGTGAACTCGAAGTGAAGTACCATCTATGAGTTCATGTTGCCTGCTATCTCAGACAGAATGGTTACTGCGCTTGAGGAAGAAATAACGCGTGGTTGTCGGGGTACTCAGTCTTTTCTACTTGTCCTACTTTGTAATTTTCAGCTCAAGGGTTGAGGGCAAATGATTCTCGAGTTATGGACGTTTCCCGGCTTTAGGATCTGACAGGCGAGCGCTGGTGGGATTATGCTGTCGTTAGTTAAAGCGATACGATTGGAAAAGCTTGTTATTAAACGGGACAGCTGTGCCACACAGTTTTTTCTAACGCATAAGTAATAGAGTCTATACTTTTATTCAACATTCGTATTATATAGGTGGCGTGCAGTTGGCGTATCTTGGCAAGGGCCTTTGCAAAAAAACTGCAGAAGGTAGACGGAACTGTTCCCAGTTATGCGACCGGGTTGATATAGCAAGGTCCCAAACTTTAGGCAATATGCATGCTATTCGTTCGCTTTATAAATTTTTCCACCTCGCTTCTGCAAATTTCACTCTAATTTGGGGCACAGACTCAAAAAAAAAAAAAAAAAAGAAAAAAAACCAGCTTGTCGGTCGTTAATGAACGAAGTATGTGGGTGATGGCGGGCTGGGTGGGGTGGGAACAAGTCCATTAGGAGTCCGCAATTTTAAGCTTAGAATGATTCAGGCGGAAGCTTAACCTTCTGAGATGAAGCCTACGGTGGCGCGAAAAATTGTAGGAGAAATCGTAAGTGTTCGGCAAATCAAGTCCGCATAAAAATATGTGGAAACCGACACACCTATACAACGGAAATCGACACAAAAATAAACCATAATATATGCAAAATTCAGAACAAAACATTTTTTTTCAAGAAGTACTGCAGTAGTAAAAATGCACATATTAAGTGCGTTAAACGGCGTAAGAAAAACATGTGTTTTCTTTCAGCACACGTGCAGTGCACTACCATATAAATACACAAGTAGAAAATGTCTAAAACTGGTAAAACGCACATGGCCGATTTAGTCCACGATTTAGTCATGCATTTGCTTAAGTTGTATTCGGTGTCAATTTCTGTGTATGGTGGGAGGTCGCAAGTGGGGAGAGGTCGCTAATAGGACATTTCCCCTAATTGGCAAAGAAGCGCCAGCAAAATTGGAAGTATGCGTGTTATACATACTGTTTACCTGATTAAATACAGTGATTTCAGGTCATCAGTCAAGCCCTGTGACTACCTTTTAACGACTACGAACGTTTTCGGAGGTGAGATCATTTGACATACCCAGTGACCTATAACCTGAGATTACGTAAGGTCAAGAAATGTAACACAATGTGATAAATTAATTCCCAAATAGTTGTGTCAGATTAATTGGCCCAGCAAGGCAGCAGCGTTTCTTGTTCTGCCATAATCGGAAAAGTGGACGCTACATTTGGTTACTACCTATTTTTACTTGATGTGCCGGTGCTGCCACGATTCATTTGCTGGTGGATTATTGTGAGGTATTTGCCTAGATTACCTGACTATTTGTTACCTTGTATTTTTGTGGATGTGCCTGGGTGTGTCGTATGTTCATAATTTCTCCTTTATGTGTTTTCTTCTGGTGATTGTTTTGCTTTTCAATTGGTGGTCTGACTTTTTTGTTATGCTGAGATGTAAAATCCTTTATTTGTGATGGTTGATGTGATCTGTTCTGGTGTGGAAGTTTTCTTTTGACTGAGTTAACCTTTCAGATGTGAGATGTGACCTTGTGTTTGATTTCTTTGCCGTTGCTTAGACGGGTTCAGATGTTCTAAGTTTTGACCTGGAAATCGAACTGCTACAATTATAGGAAGCTGTTGTGTGGTATTTGCATCAAGCGTTGCGGGCGCACATACTATTTTCTTTAGCTTCATTAGTTATTTTTTAGGACTGCCGATAGAAGCAGGAGAGGTATTTCGTAAAGGCACATTTATATCTTAGCTAAACAGAGTGAGATCAGTGAGCAGCGGTCTGGACTAATCAGTCCATGATTACATGATTATGCAGAGCGCATCGTCTGGTATCCGTAGGATATTGACAAACGTTGCAACTCCATGCCCACCCGCCTTAAAAACGACGGCTGGAATCCGCACAGTGCCGGCAGTAAATACACAGTGCAAGGGCAGCAAAAGCAATCGTCCCAGGGGGGGGCAAAGGGGCCCCGTTCTGCTTATCATGATAAGGTTTTAACTCTTACCTTATACTTATTCTGTGGATTCTGTAATTTGCTCTCCTACTAGGCCCCCCCAAAACACCAAAATCGGCGCACAATTTTGACACATTCCTGAGTTTGTCGTAAACCTAAAGCAACTTTTACTAGAGGAGAAGCTTTTTTTAAGTCAGTTAATGTAGGAGGTTTGTCTCACATAGAAAGCGAAATCCGATGAGGTTGATTCCTGCAGATATATGCGCCACAGGTAATATTTTGGGATGACATTTGCCGCCCCTCCCAAACTGTCAAATAATCACGGTTTTCTGGAAACGTCCGCCTAGTGAGCACAGTACAGCCTGGAGAATCCTGCGATACATTTTGATATCCAAAGCGCTGCCTGAATACGAGTGGAAAACTACGGTTGGATCCACCAGTGCACATGAATAGACAGCTGCGATCCATTCCCATATGCAAAACGCCACCTGCATACGAGTGGTTGATGTAGGTCACATCCGTGATCCGTTAGTCCTAGAGTGCGCTGACCCAGGCACTCGATATCATACACACTATCCAAACGCAGGTCTATTATTGCCGTTAAAGGCCATATCTTTAAGAAATTGAGGCCGATAACGAGAATGATTTTTTGTCGAGTTGAAGGGTGGGGGTTCTTTTATTAAGTGGGAATAGTGTCACCGGCTTGGAAAAATAACATGAGCAAAAAGCTAAAATGAAAAATGATTGAAGAGAAGCAGAAAATTACGTATCATAATACTAGTAAGTCAAAGAAACCTAGGTCAATTTTACGCGGAAAAACAGCAATTAAAATGTCAATTAATTTTGGTGATATTTCAATATTTTTTTGCCCTCAAAGTAATGCGAAATCAGCTTTCTTAGAAACACGTATGTCTCAAAACGTCATCCCGATTTGGAGGGATCGTGAAGGCGCATAGACAAGTACAGTGTTCAACTTCGCGCTAAAGGTAACTTTGAACATTGGACATGAGGGCATAATGCATTATCGAACTTTTATGAATCCCGGAGATTGGAAATTCAAAGTCAAGATGGCACGTGGCTTATTCATGGTTTACTTTAAATTTGGCATCTCATGCGACGCAGCCGATATGAATTATTTTACTGCAAATTTGGTTTAAGGCGTCCACACTGATGGATAGTGCAAACAAAATCGGCAAAGTTATCAAATTGTTCTCTGCCGTTATGTGTAGTGTTTATGTTCCCCAGCATGACACCAGCTTTTCCGTGGTGTCATCTATGGTAAGTTTGAAAGACCTGTGTTAAAGTATTTTAACGTTCAAGACCTATTACCATGTATTCATTTACGACAAATTAATCAGTTGTAAATTTTCTTATGCACTAATTCAGTGCGAGTGAAACGTGAATTACTTTCCTGAAATACCGCAAAGCACTCAGGAAGCTAAAGCACAAGTTGGAAACGGATTTCTCGGCCGATCTGTAAGATTTTTGTTTTAATATTCTAGGTACGTCTGAATAATTTACATCTGAGAATGTTATTCGGAGATAACGTTTTAATAGACGGATGGTAAGCATCAAATCACAATAAATCCTCACAAAGTTTAAATTCTTGTGCCAATACAGTCGAGGAGTACTGAAAGCAATATGTTGTTTGTCAGTCGCAGCACTAAGTGTTTCTATTCAAAGAAAGGCTTTTCCAAAAGTCTTACGTCATCCTCTACGGTCATAAATCATGGCGTCACCCATCAGCAAATCAGCCAATCAGCGAGTGGTAGTTACCGCGGGTATGCAATGACCCTGTGTCTCGACTTATTGGAGGATGGAGATATATCAAAATAACTTATAGAAGCCTATTCATTCTTTGAAATGGAAGGTGCACCAGTCATTTTCGAGCATGCGCCACAACTTGGCTATTCAACTCAAAACCATGTTATAAGGTGAACTATTCCTCTCTTAAAGGACGCTGAGTGCGTTTGTTACATGGCCTTGAACACGACGTTCAATAATAAATATGGATAAATGAAGCCTTTTGAATAAAAAAAGCATTATAGGTAGGTACTTGGAGAACTACTAGCCAGCAAAAGAAAGAAGTATGGATAATAACACACAACAGCTCCAGTCATACTGCATAGACTATTGAGTTCCTTTTTATTGAATACCTCACTTAACGATATCATACACACTATCCAAACCATATGCAACACTGCATGTAACAATTGCAGGGCTGCAGCCCTGCAATTGGGCTGGTAAGATTTAGTAAGATACAGACCACTCCTTGCATGCGTCTAGCACAAGTGTTCTCACTGCCGGGGCACCTCCGGCGACAATAAACGTTAACCTCTTGCTACCCTGTTCTCCCTGCCGTACGCTCCCAGCGCGGCATACTGAACACCCTCGCTTTGCGTCACCTCGATTAACCCGCCGCCTCGGCTCATGGAGAAAGCCCTGGCCACCTACCCGTCCGATCCATCCCACAGCGACGCACGGCGTTTTACCGGGTACCCGCCCCACGTGCCGTGTCGTGTCTGTCTGTCTGTCTGTCTGTATCTGTCGGGCGGTGCGGTACGGCGGGCGGACGGACGACAGATCCCGCTCCTCAGCTGTGGAACGGCGCTGCGGACGAGACGGCGGCACCCGCGGGGGCGCCGACCCACCACTGACCCACCTCTGCTGCACGAGTCCGTCCCAGAGCCGGCGGCCTGTCCGACCGGGGTGACAGAGTCAGTTCCAGAGCCGGCGGCCAGTCCGACCCGGGTGACGGCACAGTGCAACAGGAGGACGCGACCGGGCAACAGTGGGAACGCAGGACGCGACCGGGCAGCAGCGGGACCGTCCGGCAGCACCTGCCTGGACACCGGTAGGACTTGCTGGCACAGTAGCTGTGGCTGCTCTCAAAGGGACGAACGCTGATTAAGGAGAACTAAATAGAAGAGCAGGAAGGCTGGCTCACTGTCTCGATAATCAAGACGGTGATTGAAGATTGAAAAGTGAGCCCAGCTCGAGCGAGTTAGCTGCAGCGTTGAGTTGTGATTTGAAGGTGTTCTGTGCCTGGAGTGTCGCAAGCCACATGTGATCCCAGTGATCATCATTGCAAATCATCTTCTGACGGAACCTGCGGGACATTGTAACACCGCAGAGTACAGACAACGCAGTGACCCCTGCGGACGGAGCACCCAGGGAACCTGCGGGACATTGTAACACCGCAGAGTACAAACAACGCAGTGACCCCTGCGGACGGAGCACCCAGGGAACCTGCGGTACATTGTAACACCGCAGAGCGCAAACACCGCAGTGACCACTGCGGACGGAGCACCCAGGGAACCTGCGGGACATTGTAACAATACCGCTGCAGAGCGCAAAACACCTGCACGCTGACACTGCGGAGGAGCCACCCAGGGAACCTGCGGGACTTGTAACACGCAGAGTCCACAGATAACATCTGGTAGAAATTGAGCGCACTAAGCGGACGACGCCACGCCACAGTGATAGTGCTAACGTGCTCGGTGGCTTGTGGTTTAAGACTCGGGTTAGTTTCGGTTTTTGGGGGTGGGGGGGGGTCCTAGGTCCGGATGGACCGCCGCCATCCGCCCTGCTGGCAATAGCTGGACTCTTCTGCCTGGTATGTAATGTTCACATGGCAACCAGCGGCTATATGAACTGACGAGATATACGCTTATTTAATTCATTTTGTGTTCGTTGTTTCCTCCACATTTTTATAGGTGTAGAGGAAATGCTTCATAAGGAGCAAGTTATAAACCGCGCTCTAACATAACACTCATTGTATGCGGTGTTACGGTTGTTTTGCCTCAGCTAGGGTGGATTTGGTTTCGTACGGCCGCGCGTCAGCAGAACGCCTGCCGTAGTTCTGTTATAGGCATGTGTTTTACTAAATGCACGATAATTCTTACTCTTGAATATTCAATCAAGGAATGCAGTTAAATAAAATCAAAATGCTGTATAACATGTTGATAAAACGCAAAACACACACGCACGCACGCACGCACGCACGCACACACGCACGCACGCACGCGCGCGACATACATACACACACACATACACATTCCAAAGGAATGCTACAAGATAGAACTGTTTGAGTTCACATCGATGGACATATTTCTGGTGTTTCCTTTGTTCCTTACGTCACTGTCACATTTAGAGCTATTTAAGCTCTTTACCTCGGCCGACAATGACAGTGTTATCCTAATTAACTATAGCAGTCATGGGTGAGAGCTTCTGCACACCGGACGTCCACGTTTTTCGGGGTTAGCCTACTTTTTCAAGAGGCAAAACAACGGCATCAGGTGGCCTTTACGAAATTATCCGACTTTCCAGTGGTAGGAAGCGTTTCAGCTGAGTGGCATGTTTGCCGGATGTGGCGATTAGTGTGATCGATGTTTCTGTGAGGTTTATTCGGGCAATTACCAGGTGCAGCGTTGAGCTCCGTGCTGGAATGCTTGGTGCGCAATTGAAGTCGCCTTGTTCGCTACGTAGGTTATCGTGGCTAGGTTAGTGTTGCATTGTGGACATTGAAGTCGCTTGTTGCTGATAAGTTTCCTGGTAGGTAGTGCTGAACATTGTTGCGACATTGGAAGTCGCTTGTTCCGATGACTGGTCCTCTGGTAGTTAGTGTTGCACCATTGTGCGACATTGAAGTCGCTTGTTGCTGATAAGGTTTCTCTGGCATAGGTTAGTGTTGACATTGTGCGACATTGAAGTCGCTTGTTCCTGATAGGTTCCTCTGGCCAGGTAGTGTTGCACAATTGGCGAATTGACGTATATTCGCACTCTTGGCATCTCTGTTTCTTGCTTTTGTATCTGGTCTTTTGCTGCGTTGAGGCGTCTTAGGCATTGTATCCACCTCCAACAAGGATTGGTTATGGATCGGGCACAATGGCATTACATTGTGCCGATAGTGCTAAGTTATTGTTGGCTGGGATCACGTATACACACTGGTATAATATGTATAACCGAACTAGTATACACACTGTATTAACCACTGTATACAACATGTAATCAATCACTGTATGACATCTTATCAATCACTGGTATTAAACTGTTACTGGCATCATATCACGTAATCACATACAATGAATACAATGTATACACACTGTATTCCATGTATCACATCACTAATGCAACCACTGTACACATACTGTTACCACGGTTATAACCATGTATATGTATACATCACTGTATACATGTATAGTATCAAATGCATCATATCTGTATACATATGTATCACACACTGCATCATATACTGTATCACAACACTGTTACCCATGTTTAAATCACTGGTATCTAATCAATGTATAAAAAACACTGTATCACCACTGTATCACATCATTGTATAATATGTATCCATACTGTATCATATGTTATCAAACATCACTGTATACATGCAATCATATATGTATCATATTACTGTATACCATGTATCACGTATTACTCACTGGTATCACATACTGATACATCAACTGTATACTACTGTATACCATTATGAACATCACTGTACAACAGCTGTATACCCAGTGTTCACATCTGTAATCACCCACTGTACTCTAACATGCACTTGTGAATAACATGTTCAATACTGTTTCCAGTATGTTAATCAACTAGTATCACACCACTGTATCTGTCATATATGTATCACATTCTGTATCAATATGTATCAACACACTGTATCAATATGTATACCAACTGTATCAAGTGGAATATTGCATGTTCACAACACTGTTATCAATTCACTGTATACTATATATCACATAATGTTACACATGTTATCACATCATCGTAATAATTACTTATACATCATGTATATACTGTATGACATATACGATAACCACTGTATATCATAATGTATCATATGTTTCACTATCATGTATCACTAATGTACTCACACATGTTACTGCTCATATACTGTATCACATTATGTATCAACATTGTTAATAACTGTATCACACACTGTTAAATCACACACTGTAATCAAACACTGTATCAGATACTGTATCAATCACTATCTCACATCACTGTATCAGCACTGTATCACACACTGTATCACACCACTGTTAATCATATCATACATAATGTTACAACGTATAACCACTGTTCCATACTGTAAGTCACATATGTAGGTAATACCTGTATCAGAATCAATGTAATCACTGTAATACATCCTGTTTACATCACGTATCATCACTGTAATACACATGTTCATGCATACATATCACTGTAATACACATACTGTATACACATCGTAATCAACATCCGTATACTTCTGTATACACACTGTATCCCACTGTATCCAATAACTTCGATACTCATGTTCACATCATGTATCCAACATGTTTCACACCCATGTATGACAACCACTAGTATCACATACTTGTATAATCACTGTATTACCATTGTACAACCATGGTATACTCAATGTATCCATCACTGTTATCACATCACTGTATCACATCACTGTATCACATCACTGTATCACATCACTGCATCATATCACTGTATCACACCACTGTATCACACCACTGTATCACACCACTGTATCACACACTGTATCACACCACTGTATCACATCACTGTATTACACCACTGTATCACATCACTGTATCACATCACACCCCGATGCCCTGTCATTTCAGTGTCAGTCGGCCGAGGCTCTGCAGTGTCAATGGCTGAGTCTGACCAGGATTCGGAGGGGGGACGTCGTCCGCTTCACGTCTTCCAACTACCCGGCTGACTACCCGAACCTGCACAGATGCGGCGCCAAGTTCTACCCAGCCTCCTCGGATGTCTCAGTGCGCTTCATCTGTAACGACGTCTCCCTCTACAACGACTCGGGCTACTGGTCCTTCTTCCGCGGTCTGTTTCTCTCCTACGACTGGGTGTTCCTCGCCACCGGGCCCTGGATCCAGTCCTTCCCCAGGGACGACTCCTCCCTGCCCGTCTCCTGGACCACCGCAGCCGGCGAGAGCATCCACTTCGGCTTCTCGTCCAACCTGTTCGACACCAGCCGTGGCTTCCTCTGCACCGTGATCGGCGTGGAGGAACCTCCGGTGACCCGCTCGTGTGGCCAGCGGAACACGGCGCGCCGCAGCGGCCGCGGACTGGGCGGCAACAACAGCACCCAGCAGGCTGATGGCAGGCAGAGTCCCGTGCCGCTGCCCGGCTCCGGCGGCGCCGGGCTCGTGCCTGAGGACAATAAGATCTTCGGCGGGGAGGATGCCGAGGAGAACGAGTGGCCATGGATGGTGTTTGTGATCGTGGTCCAGGCTGACGGAATGACTGGCTTCTGCGGTGGCACCATCATCAGCGAGAGATATGTCCTCACAGCGGCGCACTGCTTCGAGAACGTGGTATGTAGCCGACTGCAGACTGGCATTTGTGGTTTGTTGTTCCTGGGTTTGTTTTACGGGTTGAAAAGGTCATGTCATGGTATAACAAAACCGGAAGAAGTTGTCAACGCTGGTTTTTAAAACTTGGTATTGATCAGGACGCACCTAAATGGCGCTATTAAATAGGAGAACCTAAATGGCGACTGCATTTAGGTGCAATGCATATAGTGCAATGCATATAATCGTAACCACACTTTCTCAGAATCGTTTAAATCGTTTTCATATTATAAATCTGTCGTGTCCATTTAATTTTCACCTGCGCAAGGGAAGTTTGCCTACTCTTTTGGAATGACAACAATAGTTATTACGGTAAGTAGCTATTGGTTTGATTTTTGGATACGATAAAATTCACATCTGGAGCCCCTTCAGATGAATTTTTACTTATATTCTTATTGCATCTTTGTTTTGTTTCGATATCGATAAGCAATCGTCACTTTAATCAGAGCAAAGAAGGTTTGATGTAAAACAGCGCACCTAAGACAGTGAACGGTCGATATGAACAATGTTGACAAAACGTCGAAAAGCAAAATTGACACCAAGGCTTTGTTCGGCAGCTGGTATCAGCGCTCAAGCCTCAAGAGCTGTTTTGTCGAAATACTATTGGCTGGCGCCAACGATATGCTAACAAATTGGTATCAATATTTCGATATTAGCAATGACTCTAGTAGTGATAAGCCTTCTGGAGTCTACACGATAATTGTGGTATTCCATAACGTTCCTGGAGTCTTCAGAATATCTCAGCAACTAGAGTGAATCTGAAGAAGTAATATCGTGGTTAAATTAAGAAAGTTATGTTTTATAGACCAGTGCCAACAACTCCACATGAGTGATGTGAGTAGGCACACTCCCTTTAACGTAAATTGCGTATTAAAGGTAGGGTTGAAAATTTACAGTCAAACATCAGTGGTACGTAGGAACAGTCTCGCGATCTGCGGGATTGTATTGTATTGTTGGTATTTGTTTGCGGCATTCGGTTTGTGGGTAACATTCAGGTGGCTTCTAGCACAGTGTATACATGTACTAAACAGCATCATGTCAATCATGTCTATTCATGATACACAGCTATTGTTAAGCGTCCGGTTACATGGGGCGGTCTGTCCTGGTCACTTTATCCCAGGAGAGTGACTTCACTCGCAGCCAGATAACGCACGGGTGTTTTTCTACCATTATTGGGTCGGATGGGTGGGCCGGTCACGCCGCTTCCGTGATAGTATGCGCCGCGCCAACTTTTTACTCCCAGCAGGGCTCCTGGCTGTGGAGATCGGATCCTAGGCCGAAATTAAGGGTGGCCGGTAGGCCTATGTGGATAGACAGCACAATGTGTTGTAGCACAGTTGCCGCAATATTCAACAGCCTTCTTTGAGTTTTTCGTATTGGAAAACCCTTTCCGGGATCAATGCGTACTTTAATTTTAACTTTTTCAATTAAGACGATAGTTTTTCATAAGCAAAGCTTCTGCATGAGTCTGCAAGCAGGGTGAGTGATAGTGGAAGCAACGGGAGGACCTAGCACCCTTCAATGCAGCCAGAACGAAGCACTGACCGTACATACTCATACAGGTTTCGGATATTAAATCAAGTTGAAATTAATGATCAATGCAAAATAAATCTTCAGCGATCGTATTTTGTTGAAAGATCAAATGGTGAAAGTACATTAGGATCTGAATTTATTAGTGAGGCACTTTCGGTAATACAATAGCTTACATTCTTCAGCAGCTTTGCGTTACCATCCCATCGAGCATAATTGCCCACCATTATCGTGTGTAAGGACTGTCTCGCGTCAGCCAACAGCTCACAATACATCTCCCTCCCTCCCTGCCACCCACAGAGTCCGGGCACCACGGCGACCCTGCGGTACGGCGTGTCTGACCTCACCATACACCTCCCTCCCTCCATCGCACAGATTCCGCACCACGGCGACCCTTGCGGTACGGCGGGTCTGACCTCCACCATACACCTCCCTCCTTCCCTGCCACCCACAGAGTCCGGGCACCACGGCACCCTCTTTACGGTTCTGACCCTCACCATACAACCTCCCCTCCCTCCACAGAGCCGGCACCACAGGCCGCCCTCGATACGCCTGTCTGACCCCCATACCACCTCCCTCCCCTGCTACAGACGGACCGGGCACCACGGTGACCCTTCGGTTACGGCGTGTCTGACTCACCAACACCTCCCTCCCTCACTGCCACAGAGTCCGGGCCATACGGCACCCCTGCGGTTTACGGCGTGTCTGGACCTCACCATACCCTCCTCCTCCCCCTGCCACAAGTCCGGGCACCACGGCGCCTCGTACGGCGTGTCTGACCTCACCATACACCTCCCTCCCTCCCCCCTCTACAGAGACCGGGCACACACGACCTGCGTACGCGTTCTACCTCACCTACACCTCCCTCCCCCTGCTACAGAGTCCGGCACCACGCGACCTCGTATGCGTGCTACCTCACCATACACCCCCTCCCCCTCACAGAGTCCGGGCCCCACGGCGACCCTGCGGACGCGTTCTGACCCTCACCATACACCTCCTTCACTCCCTGCCACAGAGTCCGGCACCACGGCACCCGCGTACTGCTGTCTACCTCACCATCCACACTCCCTCCCTCTCCCCTTCCACCAGTCCACACACCCTGCAAACGCGTACCTCATAAACCTCCTCCCTTCCACAGCCGCGCACACCGCACCGCGCGCGTGCACCTCCACACTCCTCCCTCCTCCTCACGACGCACCACCACCCTGCGTACGTGTCTGACCTCACATAACCTCCCTCCCTCCCTGCTAACCGGGGCACACGGACCCTGCACGCGTGTCGACCTCCATACACCCTCCTTCCCTGCCACAGATCCGGCCACCACGCGACCTGGACGCGTGTGACCTCCACCATACACCTCCCTCCCTCCTGCTACAACCGCACCACGGACCCTGCGGTACGTGTCTCACTACCATACACCTCCTCCCTCCGCCAAGATCCGGCACTACGCGACCCCGTACCGTGTCTACCTCACCATAACACCTCCCTCCCTCCCCTGCCACAGAGTCCGGCACCACGCGACCCTGCGTACGGCGTGTCTACTCACCATACACCTTCCCTCCCCTGCTACAGAGCCCCACCACGCGACCTGCGGTTACGGCGTGTCGACCTCCCATACACCTCCTTCCCCCCGCTACAGAACCGGGCACCACACGACCCTCATACCGTGTCTACCTCACCATTACACCTCCTCCCCTCCCCTGCTACAGAACCGGGCACCACGCGACCTGGTATGTGTCACTCACCAACACCTCCCTCCCTCCCTGCCACGGATCCGGGCACCACGGCGACCCTCGGTACGGCGTTTGACCTCACCAACACCTCCCCCTGCCCAGATCCGCACCCGGCGACCCTGCTCTGCCGTGTCTGACCTCACCAACACCTCCCTTCCCTCCCTGCCACAGAGTCCGGCACACGGCAACCCTGCGGTACGGCCACGTGTCTGACCTCACCCATCACACCCCCTCCTCCTGACAGAGTCGGCCACCACGCGACCCTGCGGTACTGGCTGTCTGACCTCACCATTTACACCTCCCTCCCTCCCTGCCACAGATCCGGCACCACGGCACCCTGCGGTACGGCGTGTCTGACCTCACCATAACCTCCCCTCCCTCCATCCACACGAACTGGCACCACGGCCCCTCGGACAAGCGGTCTGACCTCACCATACACCTCCCTCCCTCCCTCACGAGTCCGCGCACTACGGCGACCCTCGGTACGCGTGTCTGAACCTCACACATACACCTCCTCCCTCCCCCTGCCACAGATCCGGGCACCACGGCGACCCTCGGTTACGCGCTGTCTGACCTCACCATACACCTTCCCCCCCTCCCCCTGCTACAGAGACCCACCACAGCGACCCTTGCTGGTCGGCGTGTTCTGACCTCACTAACTCCTCCTCCCCCTGCCACAGGTCCGGCACACGGAGACCCTGCGACGCCGTGTCTACCTCACCATACACCCCCTCCCTCCCTGCCACAGAGTCAGCACACGGTAGACCTCGGTACGGCGTGTCGGACCTCACCATACACCATCCCTCCCTCCCCCTGCCACAGGATCCGGCACCACGCACCCTTGCGGTACGCGTGTCTCACCTCACCATACACTCCCTCCTCCCTCTGCCAAGATCGGCCCACCGACCCTGCGGTACGCGTGTCTGAACCTCACATACACCTCCCTCCTTCCCTGCTGCAAAGTCCGGGAACAGGCGACCCTGCCGTACGGCGCGTGTGACCATCACCATACACTCCCTCCCTCCTGCTACAGAGACCGGCAATCACGCGACCTGCGGACGCGTGTCTGACCTTCACCATATACACCTCCCTCCCCCTGTACAGAGCCGCACCCACGGCAACCTGCGGTACGCGTGTCTACCTCAACCTATCACCTCCCTCCCTCCCTTGCCAACAGATCCGGGGCACCACCGACCTGCGTACGGACGTGTCGACCTCACCATACATCATCCCTCCCTCCCTGCCAACAAGAGTCCGGGCACCACGGGACCCTGCGTACGCGTGTTACCTCACATACACCTCCCTCCCTCCCTAGCTACCAGAGACCGGCACCACGGACGCGGACCCTCCGGGTACGGCGTGTCTACTCACCTTACACCTTCCTCCCTCCCTGCTACAGAGCCGACACCACGGCGACCCTGCGGTACGGCGTGTCTGACCTCACCATACACCTCCCTCCCTCCCTGCCACAGAGTCCGGGCACCACGGCGACCCTGCGGTACGGCGTGTCTGACCTCACCATACACCTCCCTCCCTCCCTGCTACAGAGTCCGGGCACCACGGCGACCCTGCGGTACGGCGTGTCTGACCTCACCATACACCTCCCTCCCTCCCCCTGCTACAGAGTCCGGGCACCACGGCGACCCTGCGGTACGGCGTGTCTGACCTCACCATACACCTCCCTCCCTCCTGCCACAGAGTCCGGGCACCCACCGCACCCTGCGGCTGCGGCGACTGACCCTCACCATACACTCCCTCCTCCCGCCACAGAGTCCGAGGCAACCACGGCGACCTGACAGAGTCTGACTCACCATACACTCCCGCCCTCCTCCACAGAGTCCGGGCCCACGGGCACCCTGCCGTACGGCGGTCTACCTCACCATACACTCCTCCCCCTTGCACAGAGTCCGGCCACCCGGCGCCCTGCGGTACGGCGTGCTGCCTCACATTACACTCCATCGCCTCCCTGCCCAAGATCCGGGCACCACGGCACCCTGCGGTACGGCGTTCTGACCTCACCAATCACACCTCCTCCCCCTCCACAGAGTCGGCACCACCGCGACCCTGCAACGGTACGCGGTCTGACCCACAACACCTCCCCTCCTCCCTGCCAAACAGAGTCCGCCACCACGGCGACCCTGCGGTACGGCGTGTCTGACCTCACCAGCGCTGCCGCCGAGGTCATGGTCGTAGAAGAGATCATCAGCCACCCCGACTTCACCAAGGACGCCAACGGCGTCTTCCTCAACGACATCGCGCTGCTGAAGCTGGGGAAGGATCTAGAGTTTAGCGATACCATCCGGCCAGTCTGCCTGCCTTCCTTCTCCGATCGCGCCAAGTCCTACCAGGGCAGCGCGGAGATTACCGGTGAGACATGGCGGGGTCTGGTGAGATGTTACCTGACGAGAAATGGCGGGGTCTGGTGGGATGTTGCCTGACGAGAAATGGCAGGGTATGGCGAGATATTGCCGGTGAGACATAATGGGTAGCGGGATTTTACCAATGAGACGTGGCGGGGAAGCGTGCAGAGATTACAGACCCACCGATATAGAGCTGTATTATTCTAGAGATGCCTTCCGGTAGCGCAACTATCCGATCAACATAACAGGAAAGCGACTGAGGCAGGAAAATAACAATAATTTATATCGAAGCAGTCAATCACAAAGCTGACGATCATTTGCAGTTGTCTGCAAAAATGAAATAAATTGCAATGGTTCAAGTTCCTTTTATGAGCTTTTCCAATGCATGGTACACAATGCTGAATGGTCTCAACAATAGGTTCGACCCCATTAATATAACGGTGTATAAACTTTGTTAATAAGACGACAACAGCACATTCATCTTCAGAAGAGACCCACAGAACATTCCAGCAAGTATTCGTGGAGACTCGGTGAAATGTCAGCGAGTCCTGATCGGTTGTGGAGCGCAACTAGGCTTGTCGAATGTTTTCGACGCTATGCGTTATACTAGTAGGCGTAAATAGGGTAAACTGTTCAGGGTTGTTGGTATTCTTAGTTATGAACAATACGTTTTATGCTTCTTAATAGAGCCGGCTAATGGAATGCTTTTCATTCAGACGTTTTTGATAAACATCATCGAACGGTTCAATGCCTTACAAATGAATCTGTTCCCCGCCTGATCAACAAAATAAAAAAATGTCAGCATTATGTCCAAGGAATAATGAAGCATCGTGTTTTTAGTTGATAAATGTTAGCTTTTCTATTACTGCCTTATACTTCTCTTTTAAAAAATCGGATTAGCGAAAACATTAAGGACATGATCAATGACATTAGTGACTGTCTGCCAATCACTCACGATGTACCTATATATTTCTCAGGATGGCAGGTTTTAGTCTTCACCGCAGCTTGACCACTTAACCCATTCTCAGAAGTCAGAGCTCAGCCAGTCATGAATAAACGACTGATATGATTATGTGTTAGACTTAGAGATCAAAAATGGGAATTTCCCTAACCATTATGCAGTAATAACATTATGTAAATTATCAGTAAATTAATCCTAGGAGCACCAACTGTGCCTCCTGGGATACCGCTGCAAAAACAATGATCTGACTGACGGAACAGCTGTTCTCCTCTGCCAGCTTTCACAGTCGACCCGTCTTTAGAACGTGCCGCCTGAGACGGATTCCTCCGACCCAAACGACTCCTGCGCGTGCCGGCAGCAGATGTTAGTTTCGTAGGGGGCTCGGCGGTCCCTCTGAAGTGCAGCAACATCTGCAAATAGGAACCGTGAGAGCGCCGCGTGAACGTGACCAGCACTCACCATGGGTTTAACTTTATAGCTGCGTATGTGACGGAAAAGAGTTATGATCGAGCAAAGCTTTTAAAGACGTTCCTGACTGTATCAAGGCTTTGAGCAATACAAACAGCCAGATTTCATGTAAAGTCCCTGTGGTGACCGTACCCACTGACCTTGACCCCTGCTGTGTCGCCAGGCTGGGGTAAGCGGGGTAACACGAACCCGATCACATCCAGTCTGCAGGAGGCCACGGCTCAGATGCTCGATCTGGCCGAGTGTAAGGAGCGCACGAACGACGCCGTCACCTTCAGACAGCTCTGCTCCGACCCGGTCACCGGCATGAGCGTCTGCCCGGTAAGGTCACAGCGCATGCGCACTACTCCAAACAGGAGCGTCTGCCCGGTTAGGTCACAGCGCATGCACACTACTTAAAAATGCGTGCACGATAAAAACGTTCATGTTTCGCTACGGAAATGAAGTAAGCTTCTGACATTTCAAGGGCTACTTGAAAGCGTTGAAAGGCTTTACTATGTAGTAAGTTGTAAGCTGCTTCAATTTGACTTCTATGTTAAACGACACCTGCTTTCAAACGGCCGTAAATATTTTATAACTATCACTTGCATATCTCCGAGCACTATCACTTATCAATGTTGAGAGCTCGCACCCATCACAATTACTCCACCTGTTGTAATTTGATTGCATTTTACGAGGCGGATAAATCATAATTGTAATATAAAATAATTAAATCATACAAAGACGTCAGGCATCAGCAGAAGGGTGAGGAAAGTTATCAATCGGCTCCGAAAACCAGAAGTTTGTCTTAATGTCTTAACAACTCATGAATCGGTTGCACAGTTTCTTCACTCGTAAAAAGCGATTCCGCGCGGATTGACATTAATGTGCACTGGAGTAGAGCTGCAGGACCGCTGGCGCACGTTACCATGTTATGTGTTCATTCACGGTGCAGAGGCAAACAATATGTCTCGAAAAGTTCCACTGACAGCCCCATCACCTTAAAGTACAGCTGATGATCATTTGAATCCGTGAAAATTCGGTGACTACCAGAGCGGCACTGGGCGGAAAGAGGTCACTTCTCTGAGCACCTGCTGTAGAAAATTACCGACGTGCAGGGTAATCGGCATCTCGCCATCATAAGTGTCCCATATTGGGGTCTTGACCGATATGCGTTTCATTCATGTCAATGTGAAATGTATAAATCTGGTAGTCACCTAACTTATCACAGTTTCAAAGGATCAGTGTATGTATGTGTGTATGTACATTGTACATACATACATCTTGCATAGTATGATGTAGCATGCACGGCATTACCACTGCGTGCTAACACATTGGCGGGACAAAATATTGTGTAACATGAGAGTCTACTGAACTTGGGTGTTTTGCTGTATCTTGTACCATTGTTTTTAATTTCGAGCGGCCGAGAAGTGCACGCGAGATCCTCAGCCAACCAGGGGAAATATACGTATGAGCGTCCAGACATGGTCGTATACATATAGCCATGGTTTTCAGAAATCAGAGACACATTTCTTTGCATCTACTCGGTCGATACGCCGAAAAATGGTCATAATTTATGTTAGCATAGTGAAAAATGCATTAATATTTTGCATTATGCGCTGTCAGTTTTAGGAGCAGTGCGCCCCAACTTACACTAAATATTTACTTTAGAAGCCCACTGGCAAAGTAAAAACACTCGACTTATTCCTATCACGGGCTCAACATTCAATCTCTGGTGATACTGCCTTGTCCTTGGTATTTTCCTGGTGTACGTTATTGCAGACGCCTACGTTTGGTGTCACCCTTGTGTGCGCTACTGTAGTCTCTCCCGCATTGTAGGTTGTATGTCAGCTACTGCAGTCCCTCTACCGTAGTCGCTAAGTGCTTGTGTTGCGCTATTCACCCCCGCCGTATGTAGTAGTTGTATCGACTTTGCAGATTCCCGCACTAAGGTGTTAGTGTGTAGCGCTTCTGCAAGTCCCCTTTCCGAAATTATGTTGGTCGCAACTGCAGTCTCCCGCCCGCTGAGTATTCAGTGTATAGTGCGCACTTGCAGGCTGCACCGCCCGTTGTGTTATCTTGTGTGCGCTATTGAACAATCTCCCTCCCATGTGTTAATAATTGTGTAAGCGACTACTGCAGAGCTCCGCCCGATGTAGTTGGACTTGTGAGCGCTACTGCAGTCTCCCGCCCGTAGATTATTATTGTGATGCGCTATTGCAGTCTCCGCCCGTGATGCAGTATTGTAGTGAGCTACTTAGCCCCCACCCCGATGTGTTAGTTGAAACAATGTTCGACGCAGTCTACCCGCCCGATTGTGTAATGTTGAACTGTGCGCAATGCTGTACAGCCCGTCAGTTTGATATTGTGTGCCTATTGCAGCTCCCGCCGTGCTTAGTATATGTTGTTGACGCTCACTGATAATCACCCACCCACGATGTGTTTAGCATGTTTGTGCATTGCATCTACCACGTCCCGGTGTTATGTTGTGTGCAGCTATCTTTGCATCCCCGCCGAGTTTGTGTTGTAGTATGCGCACTGTAGTACCCACCCATGTGTGAAGTGTTTTGCTCGCTACTTGCAGTCTCCCGCCCGTGGTGTTAGTGTTGTGTGCGCTATTGCAGTCCCCGCCCGATGTGTTAGTGTTGTGTGCACTATTGCAGTATCCCGCCCGTGGTGTTAGTATTGTGTGCGCTACTGTAGTCTCCCGCCCGTGGTGTTAGTATTGTGTGCGCTACTGTAGTCTCCAGTACCTGCAGGGGCGCAGCCAGGATTTGGCGGCGGGGGGACTAACCGAAGTGGGCCCCTTAGCATTGGCTGATCCCTCCCCCTAAAATGTCTGATGCCCCCATCAGAACAGTAGGTGTTCGTCCCTCCTAACTGCAAGCCTTTTTCTTCTCTCCGCAGGGAGATTCGGGATCTCCATTGAAAATTGAGGACTACGACGATCGGTACACACAGGTAAGCATTATTTCACTTCTCATGCTTCTTCAGGTCTGGAGTTAAGACCATTTCCGCATATTAGCATCGCTCAATTACAAAGAACGTCTAAGATCATTGCAGATTGACTGGTGAATAAAACATCAGTAGAATATGCACTAGTGTTCTGGTGATTGCAAAGACGTAAAATCAACTGAAAGGAAATAATTCACCTTGGATTGTTTTTTGCAAACACGACTTGGCTATATTTTGAAATACAACTTCTTTTCATAATGTCAAAAATGGCCATACTTCGCGCCGATTCAGGACAAAAAGACGTACATTATTAATTTTATCAAAACTATATGCGTACTCTCCGCAACGTCAAACGTGGCTCAGCTAATCAGATATTCGGAATTAGTCGCGTAAGATTACTGCATAGCCTCTGCCCAGGTGCGTAGGGCCCACATTCTTGACATTCCTTCGACAAAAAGTCAAATATATTCGTCTGGAGGGCCCTTTCAGCCCAGAAAACTCGTAGTTAAGAGTTTTTCAACACGGGCTACAAAACTGCTATCTTAGTTAAAAACCCATGTTGAAGGTGAACTATTTCCTTTAAACTGGTTATACAACTACAGAAACGTCTGAATTCGCACTATGAAAAACAGCACAAAATGAAAAACAGCACAAAAATGGTGTCTGCCAAATCGAAAGGTTTGGAAAACAGCATGCTCAAAGGAAGGGCGCCGCATGACATGCCTTAAAGTAATACGGGTCAGTCCACAAATAGTTAATTTCCACATGTTCCGCGTACCAAAGATCAATTTCGGCCGTGTTCTCTTCAGTGTTCTAACCCTGTTCTGATCAGTGTTCTGACCGTGTGTTTTCCTCAGTGATCCGACCATCTATCCTGGCCTGTGCTCTGACTGTGCTCTGTCATGTGTTCTGTTCTATGTTCTGACCGTGTTCTGCTCTGTGTTCTGACCGTGTCCTGCTCTATGTTCTGTACCAGTGTTCTGTCTGTGTTCTAACCGTGTTTTGTTCTATGTTCGTACCGTGTTCTGCTCTATGTTCTGACCGTGTACTGATCTATGTTCTGACCGTGTTCTGCTCTGTGTTCTGACCGTGTTCTGCTCTATTTTCTGCCGTGTTCTGCTCTATGTTCTGACCGTGTTCTGCTCTATGTTCTGACCGTGTTCTGCTCTATGTTCTGACCTTGCTCTGCTCTATGTTCTGACCGTGTTCTGCTCTATGTTCTGACCGTGTTCTGTCTGTGTTCTGACCGTGTTCTGCTCTATGTTCTGACCGTGTTCTGTCTTGTGGTTTCTGACCGTGTTCTGTCTGTGTTCTGACCGTGTTCTGTCTGTGTTCTGACCGTGTTCTGTCTGTGTTCTGACCGTGTTCTGTCTGTGTCCTGACCGTGTTCTGTGTATGTTCTGACCTTGCTCTGCTCTATGTTCTGACCGTGTTCTGCTCTGTGTTCTGACCGCGTTCTGTCTGTGTTCTGACCGTGTTCTGTCTGTGTTCTGACCGTGTTCTGTCTGTGTTCTGACCGTGTTCCGCCTGTGTCCTGACCGTGTTCTGTCTGTGTCCTGACCGTGTTCCCCACTCCTCAGATCGGTCTGGTCAGCTACGGCAGCGACTCCTGCGAGGAGGACGGCAGGTTCGCCGTCTACACTCGCGTCGATCAGTACCTGGAGTGGATCCGTGACAACTCGGACGTCTCCATCCTGCCCTGAGCGTCACATTGTTGACTCAGACACCCCATCCCGCCCGGTGACCGGTCCTGAGACACCCCATCCCTGCCCGGTGACCGGTCCTGAGACACCCCATCCCGCCCGGTGACCGGTCCTGAGACACCCCATCCCGCCCGGTGACCGGTCCTGAGACCCCTCATCCCGCTCCCGGTGACCGGTCCCTGAGACACCCATCCGGCCCGGTGACCGGTCTGAGACACCGCCCATCACTGCCCGTGCCCGGTCCTGAGACACCCCATGCCCCCGCCCGGTGACCGGGTTCCCTGAGACAACCCAATCCCGCCGGTGACGGTCCTGAGACACCCATCCCGCCCGGTGACCGTCCGTGGGACCTGAGACACCCCATTCCGCCCGGTGACCGGTCCTGAAGACACCCCATCCCGCCGGTGACCGTCCTGAGACACCTCCATCTTCCGCCCTGGTGACCAGTCCTGAGACACCCCATTCCGCCCTGGTGACGCGGTCCTGAGACACCCCATCGCCGGGCCCGGTGACCGGTCTTGAGACACCTTCCATCTCGCGCCCGGTGACCATCCTGGGATCACCCCATCACTTCCCGGTGACCGGTCCTGAGACACCCATCCGCCCGGTGACCGGTTCCTTGAGACCACTCCATCTCCCCGGTGACCGGTCCCTGAGACACCCGCATCATCCGCCCGGTGACCGGTCCTGAGACACCCCATCCGCCCGGTGACCGGTTCTGAGAACCCCATCCTGCCGTGACCGTTACCTGAGACACCCTCCCATCCCCGCCCGGTGATCCCGTCCTGAGAATCCACCCCATTCACCACCCCGGTGACCGGTCCTGAGACACCTCCATACCAGCCGTCAGTTTGATCAGTCCTGAGACATGTTCCTTCCTCCTGCCGGTGTCCGGTCCTTGATACTTATCTCCCATCGTCCTCTGTGAACGCGGTCCTGTATAATCTATCCCTCTCCCGCGGCAGCATGTCTCTATGTTTGGTGTGCTATATTGGTTCATGGCTTCCTCAGCCGGTGGAGAGCGTCCGGACCACCCCCCTGTCCGTCCGAGTTGCGTCACTATCGGGCGGTGATCTGGGCCGCGCGCCGCACGCCTCGTCTCGGAAGGCTGGACTGATGACAGCCGGCACCCGTTCGGGCCTGCAGACTAGTCACGTGACCACCGCACCGAGCGGAAGTGAGTCGGCGCGATCTTTATTGGTGCGGCGCGCTGCGAGTAGGTAGCCAGGTGCGCCGATTTCACTGTCAACGAGCTTTTTGTCGTGAGGGTGACCGCACGGTGGTCGTGTGCTGCTTTGTGATAAATTTGATTCCTGTTGCGAAATAATTGGCGGAGTACCTGCTGAGTGGTAACAGCGGCACATACACGCTCATCGGGTGTCATCAACTATAGCGAAGAACTGAGTGCTGAGTTACACACGTTCAGTGTATAGAGTGCAAAGAGTCAGTGCGAAAGGTGCTTGGAGATCTTTTGGTGCTATGTTTGGTACTGAAGAGGGAAATTGCTTCCCCTTTTTCGTTCGTCGTTAATCATTGATTGTCCCCGATCGCAGATGCGTTCACCAAGAACACTAAGATTTGTTGTTGCTGTTGATCAAAGATCGTCCTGTTCCACTATTTCTATAACGGGACATGACCTCAATGTTAATTGGCTGCACCAAGTCTGTCTTCGAGAATTGCTACAACTCAAGATCGTGTAGTGGTTTAACAAAGCAAAGAGGACACCCAAACGAAAGAGAATGCATAGCGATCGTTTCGCTGGCACTGGGCGGCGTCTGGTACGCTGGTGACACTTGACAGACGCCGCAGTTAACTACCCGTCACTAGCCATTCGCTGACATGGCTCAACCCAGCTCTTATTACGCTGTTTCACTGTTATTATCGCTGTTTGTTGTTGTTAAGTTATTACGCATTGTTACGCTGCTGTGTTGGTTTGTTACGTGATACGTTGTTACGAACTATCAATGATTGGATGCAGTTTCGAATGTATGAGATGTCTGCGCGCTGTAAGTGCCGGCGGTGTGTTTTTACTCCGCGACGCGGAGTAGATATGGCGCGGAGTCCGCGCCGTACCTACGCTGATCGGCGTGGAGAGAGCCAGCGTTTTTACGGTGAGGGACGACAGGCCAAACTCTTGCCGACGCTTTAGTGTTGGTAAAGCCGGCTGGCAGGAATCCTAATCAGATAAGAGAAACTGCATTCCTCACCCGCACGAGGGCGCACATCCGGCCAACAGTGTCTGCTGTAAACGAGGTGCGTGGACGTTTATGCTGCGCAGTGCGCATGTGTTGAAAATAAAGGTGAAAGCCAGATTTGGGATGTCCATGATTTTGCATTCGCATTCGCATTCAAATACGTTTTCGGCGACCCCTCAGATATCGCTCAAAATGATACCACAGGTTCTCCATGACGTCTAGACCTCATTCGTAGTTACCTAATAGTAAACAAATTACAGGCCATTAGGAGGAAATGTCGTGAAATAACCACCATTTGTGACGATAACGTACCGGCGTTCATCTTGCAGGCATTTGAGTGCACTATTCACGGCGAGATATTGTATTTTGGGTATAGGTAAGTCATACATTTATAAATTTACAGTTTACACTACATATTTTTTTTTACGACTCGACTGTATCAAAGGATCCGGTGTCCCACAGCGAGCTTAGTCAAGTATATTGGAGGTTGGATCCACCAGATGAGCAGAGTACGTTGGAAAGAGTTGCTCAGCAAAGAAGACCGTCTTCCGCAATGGGACTGCAGTCGCACCGAGATGTGAGCTTCTCAAATGCGTCGCCAGAAGCGTACAGAGCGCGTCGCGCCCGCCCGGTCATCGTCCCAAAGGTCTTTCACTAGTAAAAATATTGTGGCTAAATCCGAGAGATCAATTTTCGTGGCATTTTTTTGGGGGGGGGGGCGCTTTGCCTCGTTTAGGGGGCGCCTGTTTTTTGTTTGCTCCCCCATCCGAAAATTACCGTTCCGCGCCACCTAGCTCCCTGGCCTCCAGGGGAAGGCGGGGGGGGGGGGGGGTTGGCCACTCCCTGGCTACGTTCCTGGCTGCAGAGGCGGCCCTGGTGGGGCCCCTCTGGGTGGCCCCGTTTGGCCACTGTTTTGTTGTATTTTAACAAATTAAACATGATACAATGAAGTCAAAGGTTTATTATCAGCCGTTTCACGATGGATTTAATTTTGCCGCGAAATGGATTAAAACATTTTACAATGTTTTAAACAATTTTAAGTAGTAGCCCGTTTTCAGCGATGGACTAATTTGCGTAAAATGTTTTAACCTCTTGCCCTACGGGACCAGTAGGGCGAAGGGTTTTGAACATTTTTTTCTCTCGCAAATTAGTCGATCAGTGAAAAACGGCTAATACTAAAATAATTTTTTTTAATGTTTTAAAACATTTTCGCGCAAAATAATCCATCGTGAAAACGGATATTATATATTTCAATCTGCAGGGCCCAGAGGCACACACAAGGGGGCGCACAGGCCCGTATCTCTTTACGAAATGCGGTCCCCTAGGCCCCTATGAGGCAGCTCGATGGGCCTCTGTCAGGTTGTTCAGGAACGGCTGGACCTATCTTCTTTTAAAAGACACCATTCTATTTGGGTTGGGAGGTCTGTGGTTGGGAATTGTGGTGTCAATCGGTTACCAAAATTTTGGTTACCGAAAAAAACTTTGTGACCGATTTAGTAATCAGTCGGTCAGGCTTACACATTTTTTTTGCCACTTTTCGGTCAGCTTTATCTTGAACAATTCACTTTTTTGTCACATTTTTACGCATTCTTGTTTATATCCAGCAAATTGTTACATTATTTGCTCGAAATTCAATTAATTAATGTAAATGTCTTGTTCGTGTGCGTTTGATGAATTATGATGAAACAAATATAATTTTGCCAGTGTGTATAAACAAGAATACTATTTGAAAATCGGTCAAATCTGGGACATCTTTGGTCTCAACCAAAATCAGTCAATATTTGGTCAACCAAAATGCCTCTTGATCCGTATTAGATTGGTTTTGGTCAGGAAATTCTGGGAAAATAACATCACTAGTTGGGAACGCAATTTTATCAGCCGTTTCAAAACTGGTAACCCTAGATTATCCTTATGGTTATGACCTTCTTATGCGTATATTAAAAAAGTTGTGGAGCGTGGGGGTCAAATTTACAGGCGATAAAGTTGTTGACCGTGTGTGGGGGGGGGGGGGAAGAGGGCAGTGAGCGTGTCGTCAGCCCGTTTGTAACTGTAGGTTCAGGGCCCACAATTGCTATGGTACACACTAAGGTCCGGGTTGTTTTCTCCTCTAGCGCATGTTTTACGTCGAATTAATAAACGACCATTCGTGCATTTCAACTGCATTACTGAGACCTTCAACTTTATATATTGACGTATTTGTTTACCTTGTCCATGGGCTGTTTTGAAGCAAAAAACAGTTGTTTTCACCGCAATACGCTAAAAACTGATTTTTGTGTAAAAGCAACAAATACACAGGGTGAGACAATGCGTCAATATCAATTTGAAGCTCTCAGTAATGCGGTTTGAATGCATATATGGTCGTTTCTTAATTCGCCGTCAAACATACGCTAGAGGAGAAAAAAGTCGGACCTTAGTGTGTACCATAGCAACTGCGTAGGCTGTACATACGTCCGATTTTTTTTTCTTGGGGAAGAGGGGGGCAAATTATGGTTTCGGAAACTGGGGGGGGGGGGTATGCCCCCTGGATCCGCCGCTGATATGTGCAGGGGTCCTTATTGAGTCCGCAATGGTACGGCCCCCTCGTGACCCGACGGGGCCCCCTTGAGGTCGTGCCCCCTTACGAAAATCCTGGTTGCGCGCATGAACGAGGTCAACGAAAAAGGTCACGAAGTCACGTGGTCAAGGTCATCGAAGGTTACGAAACAAAGCTCTTATATATAATCTCCATCTCATTGTGAATTCCCAGAAATGTAAGTCTTTAGACTTTATTATATTGAACTTTGGAGTCTTTGTGAAAGACTTTGTGAAATGCTTTATTTTGGCCATCAAAAATACCTTTGCAGTGTGACCATGTAACAATCCCCGAGGCTATAACTAAAAAACATGACGTCAGATCGAGCTAATATTACCGCAGCTGAATCCAGGACCCAAGATAACCCTAAATATCAATTTTCCACAAAAATGAGAGATGAGCCCCCGGTGTAATTTGGAAGACAAAAATTGTTGAAATGTGGAATGCTTCACCTGATGTATTATAATGTATATTATTTTGTTGAAAGCGTAAAATTCCATTATGAAGATTTAATGTATTTCTTGTACGCTCAGTTATAAAGACATGCTTGTATGAGCTGGCTGAGACATATATTTTTACACTAAGATCGGCTTCAGATCGGATAAGATTGTCCTAGATTGGCTTCCACTAAGATCGTGACCTCCGATGACCTAAGATGACTTTGTTTGGCCTCTGGCAGTTTCGATGACATTTTGTTACGCTGATTTGAAATTTGGCATCCACTTAACATTATAATTTGTTCTGATGGGGTCATGCTCTTTCCAGGTCAACCGAGGTTACTGACCCCAAATGACCTGAGATGACCTTTTTGGAATCTGGTAGTTTTTATGACATTTTGTCATGCTGAATTCAAGTTAGGCCCACATTTTTCATAATTGTATGCTCATTCACGATTCTAGCTCGATTAAATTCAATTTCCACGCATTTGCTATTTTGTTGACATCCGGGTCATTGACATAGCCTCAGCCATCAGAGGTTACCTTATAGACCCAGGACCTTAAAATCGGGTATCAACGGCTTCCTCTCATTACAAGCAACGTGCTCGTTTTTGATAGAAGCCCTAGCTCAATTTGGGGCGAAACGCCAGTGGGGGTTCGTTTTCGCAGTAGATGCTATTATATAACTAGTGTATATTTTGTATGATATATTCATGTTATATTTTGTCCTGAAGCCCAGAAAAGCTTTAACGCATGCACCAAACTTGTATCTCGGAGCGGCAGCATGCCCGATCGTTATCAGAACCCGAAGGGCTGACGAAAAGACGAGGATAATTTGAGTAAGGTGGATTAATTTTGACAATTCAGCCTGGAACTGGCCGGCGGATCAGCGAGCTATTACCATATGCCGAGCAATGTAAAAAGCATTAGCGCGTGGAGTGTGGTATTTTCCGCATTCTGCACTTGGCATAGGCACAGCTGGCGACAATATGGTAAAAGACTTACTAAAGCTCGTGGCTGTGTATGTAGATATTTGTGATGCCTCGGTCGTTTTTCAAATTAGACTTGCACTCGCTTCGCTCGTGCAGTAAATTTTCAAAAAAACGACTCGCGATCACCAAACATCTACATACCCAGCTATCGTTCAAGTAATGCTTAATACCGTTGTTTCAAGCAGGGGGAAGTGTCCGCACCTGAATGTAGCGGGCGAGTGTGTGTGTAACTGGTGGTGTGGTGGTGTTTGGGGGGGGGCGGGGGGGCTTCGCGGCTGGTTAAACCGGAATATGACTCTCGACAATGGCATGTTTAGTTCAATGATGGGATTAGTTTATAGTATTGACTATTGAGCGTACTATAAAACCGCGTGCCGGAAGCATGGCGGCCGATATTGATGAGGTTACAGGTATTTATCGGCCCATCGGCTAAAAACATCCCCTATCACCCTGGTGGGTGAAAAGCTATTTATAACATGTGAAACAGGTTATTGATAAATTAGCTGCCGTACTTTAATAGAATGGAGACGTTTGTGAGGCACTTGATTTCAAGATGGCGCCGGTTCTTTACCCTTTTGTTAAGTGTGTGTCAGTGTGTGTGGTGGTGGTGTGACTGCACGCCCACATCACTTACGAGATTTAATATTGAATAAAAAGGCCAAATATAATCTTGTTGGTTGACAGGAAGGTGAGGACAGCCAGATTTATTGACAATTATACAGGTATCTTAGTCAAAGATTACCCCCTCCCGCTCGGACTACTTGTGCTTTGCTTGTGGTGTTCTGCTGCGGCAGAACCCTTTCTATTTTTATATTTGTACAGCCTATAGGGCCTTGAACCCAATTCAAATTGAAATGGTAAAAAAACAACAATGGATTTAAATGTAGTTCTGGGGCGTTCTTTGAGAAATATCAAGGACATGCGATTTCTAATCATATGAATAAAATGTGCCTATGTTGATGTCATATAACATTCTGATGTTTTTATCTGAACTTACCTGGTGCACAGGCACTCAGCCAGGATTCTTATCAGAAGGGTACCTAGCACATCAGTGAAAGAATCAAATTTCATTCCTCAGCCATTTGTTGTTGACTCAGAGGGGCAGGGGTGTGTGTGTCAGAATTCCATTCTATCTAGTGTAAATTTGTTTTGCTCTGTGAGTCCATGATGTGGCTTGGGCAACTTGGCTACATCCCTGCTGGTGTGGGTTCCCACTTACACATCAAATGGCCCATAATACATCAAATTTAAGAGAGTATTCTATTGGGAACCCAAATCTTAAGGCACGTTTGCAAATACAAAATATCAGGATATGATAAGCGTGAGTGAATTTTCCTAGGTTTTATGTGATTTGTGCCTTCATAAGTTTTGCTATGAGTGAAGCTTAAGTTTATAAATTTATTCTCAATTGTGACAGTCAATTAAAAGGACATGGAGAGGTTCAATACATTGCATGTTTACTCAGCATAATCAAAAAGTCTCTCCTAGGAACTTTGTCAGTGTCTTTTTGAAGATTGGTAGGAGTGGTGCTTAAGTATGGTGATTTTTAGATAATATTTTCAGCAACGCACCTCTTGGATGGAGTGTATGTGGTACAGCCTCCGGCAGCATTTCAACACATCCCTATGTAAAAATGCAGCTCTAAATAATAAATGCTGATAATTTTTGGGATGAATCTTGATAGTTTTATAATATTGAGAATTCTGGATATCTCCATCTAGACTTTTGGGAGTGTTACCAACCAATAGATCGGGGAGGTGCATTGCTGAAGTATTACCAGTTTGTGTCCCACATAACACCTATGTGGTTACCACATGGGTTTAAGATGGGCAACGTGGGCTCAGCATGGGCATGGGCTTGCACATGTGATTGGTATGGGTCCCATGTGGGCTGAGGTGGGCACACCGCACAAGTGAATATGGGGATGACATGGGCATACCCATGTGGGTTAGAGGTTAGAAGGTGGGGTGCAACTAACGGTCGGTATGGACAATCAGCAAGACACTGCTTACGCAGATGACCTTCCAAAACCAAGTGGGCACCATGTGGGAAAGGTGGGCTAGCCCTCATGATTACCGTGTGGTTACGATGTCCATTTGTCTGTTATGTGGGGTTACTTTCATGCTGTTATAATGTAAACAACACTGATAGCTGCACTCAAGTACCATGTGTCAGTATCATCTGCATTCTGATGCATGAAAGTTAAATTANGCAGGGCAGAGCGAGGGAGCGGCGCGGCGTTACTCACCACCGACGGACGGAGACGGGGAGATGCCGGGTATTAGACGCCACTGCCATGCGGGGATGTAAAGAGGGAAAGGCGGGAAATGCCAGTCGTATCTTTCAAACTAGTCATGTTGATATTCGAGTGTAACAACAGCGATTCTTGCAACGTTACGTTGACAGCGACTTCATCGCTGCCTACAGGTATCGAGTTGAAATGACCTATGGCATGTTCCACTTATGAGTAGACCGGCTCACGATCACGGCTAAATGGGACATGAATATGTATATTATCAAGGGTAAACGTCAAATCCAATTTACTTGACTCTATCGCTCTCACCATCTAGACAGGGTAAGTTGCAAATGCAATTCGCTCCCACTGACCCAGCAATTACCACCATGCTGACCTATTTTGCTGACGAGCTGCATCACCATTGACTCGCCGGCGATGGCCCAGCGAACCTCAAACGCCAGCTCTTCGTCGAGCACCTCACAGTTCAGCTTCGTCTGCAAAAAGGCGAGCGTCAGGACAATAGATGCCTCTCTTTGTTTTCTCTCTCTCTTTTCTTTGCCTCTTTCTCTTCGACCAGGTAAAGGGAATAAAGACATCGGAATGAATAACCAAATATGTACATATTATCTGATACAACGGGATGCATTACGGGAAGCTTTGCTTGGTATAATTGTATTATACGTTATGTGTAAAATTCAAATAGATACGACAGTTTTGACGGTGCAAGCGATAACACATTTCAATTTTATGACGCACAGCTGCACAGTCCTGATGTCTCTTCTGCAGCAGCGTTTAGCTATGACAACTAATGAAGTTCCAGCACTGGTATCAAACTCAGTGAAAAACAAATACCCAATGAATGTATAACATATTATATATTACTAATGGGTGGTTTACACGTTCAGCCGTTAACCCGTTGACCGTTCAGCCGTTAACCCGTTGACCGTTCACCCAATGACATATCATGAGATACATTGATTTTATTCGCTGAAATGTCAGCGATCAACGTGTTAATTGTTGTTGAGGTGAACTGTGGAAGTATTCGTTGGTGTGCTCCTGTCGGCTGTCACAAGCCATAGACATCGTCTTTAACTAAATAACTGTATCACACGGGTCCAAAACAGTAAACACACTGCGGGCCCGAACAACCCCGGCCGCCGGTCACGGAATGCCCCGCTCCCCGATCGGCGACCACGCGGCACCGGGACCCGACTTGACCCCATTACCGTGATGATAATTGAGGGTTTAACCCTATTAGCGTCAGGGGGTGGGGCTTAAACGACCCCTCTGAGTTTTTTTTTTGTGTACAATTCATTACATATTCAACCTAGAATCGTTAAACTTGGTGAATTTTCATAACATTTATTGCGCATCAAAAATTGTGTTTTTCAAAAGGGTCGCATAAGAAGGAGGTCCAGGACCATTTTTAGGGGGCATATTTGGCCATTTTGACCCAAAACCTTTGCATGGTAATCACTCGTGGAGATTATGTTTTGTTTTAGTGAAGCATTATCAAAAAACGACATCTGCAGAGAATTGAATGGTCTTTTAGACAGATATCTCGAAATTGCAAGATTTTGATTTTTTAAGTCAATTTGTTTGAAGTATTTTGGTTTCAAAATGGTTTAAGTTTTTACTTTCATGAGGATTCGAAAAGCAGAATACATGTAAAAGAAAACATTCCGATGATTATGTGTTCAAAACTCCAGGTCGATATCTTGATATTTGATGACCTGAAGCCAGGTCAAATGCTAACCTTTCATTATTGTATAATTGTATGGTAAAAAAATGAACTATTAAACACATATCAATACAATTATTTTAGTATCATGTCCTTTGAGGCCCTTTTCGATGACCCGGATGCAATTTTTAGTCAGTGACTATTTAAAAGGTCATGCAAGGTCACGAACGCTTTTTTGTCAACAGCTCGTGACATTCTCTCGTGACCGTAGAGACTTGCAACTGGTGAAAAAACGTTTGTCTCGTCGAGCCGCATCTTTTCATATGCAATTTGACCGACTTAGGTCACATTGATCTTGACCTTGACCTGACCCAGCACCAAGTTTTGGGATTGACCAAAATTGGTCAAAATTTGTATTTGTCGATCAGCATTGACGAGAGAAACACGATGGTATCAGAATTATTACTCTATATGTTATAGGCATTTTTAAAATAGAAAATAATGGAAAAAAATATAATTTACATTTGATGACCCCTATAGCCCAAACTATCTAACTGAGGTCATTTTGATGTCACATTGGCGAAATACGATTTGAATGGTCTTCCAGCGCTTTGTAAAAATTCCTCCTAGCTTCCATCGTTTACGAGATAATGGCTTGGTTTCTTGAAAAACTTCATATTTTGGCAATATGACCTTTGATGACGTCATTTGACCTTGAAGATATTGACACAGGCTAAATATAGTTTCACAGAATAAAGTGTTTTGTAGACCCTATCCACCCACCAAATTTCATTATTCTAGCTTTTATGGGAGCCGGGAGCTGAGAGGAGGGGGGCGATTGAGACCCCCGATCGATTCGTACACTTTGCATCCGTATCAGAAAAGGGTTAACCCTATTCCCTGCGGGGGGGGGCAGATTCTGCCCCCAGGTAGTTTTTCGACCGCCGCTTCTGAACCGTTACGTCTATCGTCTTGAAACTTTCGGACTTTCCTAAAATGAATGACGCGTTTCTGTGATTTAAAAAAATCGGCCAGCAGAGGTGGCCCAGTCATGTTTCTTTGGAGGTCGTTTCGAATGCGGGTCGAGCGCGCAACTTCCTTTTCGAGTTTGCGGTGAATAAAAGCGTCAGAAAACTTTAAGGTGATGCTTTGATTCATACATCAATTTACATAATTGGATATATACATATTTTAGGGCCAGAGGCGCACTCAGGTACATTAAAATGGAGGCGATATTCTTCCGTCAAATTTACCCAACTTCAAATAAGGCAAGATGATAAAAGGCGTTCCGCACATGGTGCCCCCCACGTTGTTTACCTGAATCCGCATGCATAATTTGTTACAATTCAACAAATTACAGCAACCAAGTCCACATTGACGTTCCCACGTTCCCCAAACCCACTAAGAAAAACACATATTTTTTATTCCAAAATTTCTCCCTTTTTCTATCCTAAGTGGCGCCCAATGATTTTTCGTTTTGTACTTGTCCCTTTCACATATTTGAAGGAACATGACATGGAAGCTCAAAAATTTTTTTTGCATGCAAATCGGTCGAATCACATGCCCACAATGACCTATTCAAAAAAACACCGAAAATTTTCGTATTTTTTGCCCCCTGGCCCCATATTTAGAGCCAAAAAAGCAATTTGGATCCAAAAGAAAGATTTTCGCACACGATCGAATGTGTATCGTTCCATCGAAATCGGCCGATAGTGGTTCTCGGAGATCTCTGGGGGGGGGCGGAATCTGCCCCCCCGCAGGTTAACGTAATTCTGGCCGCCCACAGGGAATAGGGTTAAGGCTGAAACACAGCTCCCTCGCACGCAAATCGCGCCTCGCAACTCCAAATACACGCAACACTTTCTGCTCGCGTCTCGTCTCGCATTTCGCAGCTTCGCTGCGAACTCGCAGCAACTCTCATTGAAATCAGCCCATGTATAGCCGAGCTGCAAGCTAGTGGTTGGGGGGAAAGATAACCTTTCTACGGAATCCGCAGCCAGTCGGCCAGTTCGCTCAGCTAATTAGAACGTCCGCCTTGTAACGCGAATTTTATAGGCTCGAGCGCTTTTCACATATCGGTCAGACACACACAAACATACAAACACATTAGAGAGGCTCTGCAAATAGAAGGTATGTTAAATATTGTTGGGTAACATTACATCTATCACAGCACAGCGCATTTACTAGTTTTCCATCAGCCGAAAGTGGACTTATGTATTGTGTCTAATAGGTCTATTACACAACCTGGTTAATGTGAATTGATTGGGCGGTTATGTAAGTGTCGGCCAGATATGTCAAAATCTCACAGTAGAAGACCATCTGCTGGTATCCCAACTATCTGATCTGTAACTAAATTTGGGAGTTAAAAAGTTATAAATATATCAATATTAAGTAGCATGGGCGTGCCTGATCCACCCCATTACTATTAATTAGGACCAAAAAGGGGGAATATTTTGCACTCAAGTCTCAGAATGAGTATGTCCCACTTAAATTCCAAATTATTTCGCATTCAAAATAAGTTTCGCCAGCGTGCCATTGTGGGTATCCTAAAGAAAATACTAGTCACTATGTTCTTTCATGCCAAAAATTTACCGAACAAAGAAGCCTGCTGATTAACAATATTTATTAATTATTAAAAATTGACTTAAATAAACTAATCTCAGATCCACTACAAATATTATTACACGGTACAGATCTCGGCAGCAATGGTGGGCAGGAGGTGGGCCTCCTATTCCAAAATTTCTTGAGTGCTTCCAACAGATTCATTGACCCCTACTTAACGCCCATAACTAACTGGCTTATTTGTAGCCTCAACTGCAAGTGGACGTGACCTCTTCGGCGGGGCGCACTGGAGCTGTCCAAGTGGACGAATCTGGGCGGGCTGCGTCGGTCGCAGCTATTTTTTTTCTTCTCCAGACAGGGTGCTTTGATTTAAGCTTTTGCTTTTGCACCCTTCTACTTTATGTTACTTCATTAATGTTTAAAAATAAACATGCCATTGATATATAAACATGGCTATATATAAAAAAATCAACATGATGAGAAACTATCCCGACAGGAAGATCAAGTTCCACTTGTTCGGCTGCGATCATGCATCAGACATCCCTTCCTTATACCTCGCTACTATTTGTCTGCTTACTCGCCGCCGATTGAGTAGCTATCACAACTCGTCGTCTCAGTTATCACCCCATAACTCAGAGCTGGCCGCTACAGCCTCCGACTGCGGCCCCTCACAAAGCAGCGCGGCGAGGCAGCAGTGTTGTCGGTCTGGTCAGGCAGAGGCCCGTCTGGGAGTGATACCATCAGGCCTCTGTGGCCGCCCGGCCGCTCCGTCGCCGCCGGCTCGCTCCACATAGCCGGCCGGCTCCGCTAACGACGCGCCGTGACCTTGACCTGACGTGACCTGGCCGGCGGGCGGGGTCGGCCGCAGTCCCGGTGGCGCAACAGGGACCACCGTGGCTCCGCCCGCTTGCAACACAGGATGTAATGGAAATGCCCGTTAACGGGGTGCTATAGTCCGGCGCAGTATGTGAGCGTGTGTACACACTCGACCACTGGCTGTGTATTACCGGCGTCTCGAGATAACGATCGCCGTCGTCGGGTTCCAGTGCCGTGGACAGCGCCATCCACTGAGCTGACTGCACTACGTCTGCGCCTGCCAGCATGGGTGGAGCTTTTAAGAAAAAAAGTTGGTGGGGCAAAATCTCACATTGCTTGGTTGTTTTGCATGGTTGAAATAAACAAATATCATTTTTACGTCAGTAAACGTTCAAATCTGACAAAAGTTTGTGGGGTAAAAGCCATAAAACGGAAAGCTGGTGGGAAAGTGGCCGCACCATTTGAATAAGCAACTCCACACATGCCTGCCAGGGTATACCGGATTGTGTTTTTTATGCATGGTTGTGTATACAAATGTATCTTTTCAAGAATGTGCGATTCTTCATATGAATTAACTCGACCCTTTCGGATTGGGAATATCTGGGATGATAGACAGATCATTCCTTTATTTTTCAGGCACGCTAGACGTTCGTTTGTTACAAGTTCTTTCGTTCCGGCACGAAACTCGTTCACGATAATACATTTTATCCTCTTCAATATCATAATTCTCGACACTTTCCTACAATATGTGAATTAATGCAGTTCTCTTTTCTTAAATTATCGCAGTGCCCAAAAACGGAAGTAACTAAATAAACCAGTAAGGCGCCGTATTTGGCGATGAGCGAGCGAGCGCGATGGAAATGTAGGGGAATTCAAATATATCAGGCAAGTAGTTTATGAGCTACAAAAAACGCACATGTGGGTACGTGCGCACGTGCAAAGGCACCTCAACCATGACTTGTGTGAAATTGGCAACTGAGAGATCCCTAACCACACCTAAAATTCGAACATAATCGGCTTGTTCGTTCCTGAGATATATAATAGGGGTGTGCACGTGCACACGTACACAGTCGCCCCACCCTTGATTTGTGTGAATGTGGCGACTGAGGGGTCCATACCTAACACCACATTTGCACATAATCTATCCAGCTGTTGCGGATTTGTTTACGAGAAAACACTTTTCAACACCTCTCGCGCGGCACGCACCACGCGCAGTGGTATTCACCCACATGAGTCGGCACTGGTCTTAAACAGGGTAGGTTAGATGGGGCTGCTCAGAAAAGAAGCCCACTTGTCAATCGGACGAGCGGCTGCAGAGATATGAGCTCGGAAGTGTCGCCACGAGACGGGCCGGGCCGCTCTTATTCAGATTTTGTCACATCACGGAAGGACAAGCGAGCACGAGGCGCCCGTTCGTAATTGCTCATACCCCCTAATAAATGCTCTTACAATCAATCCAGCAACGTTCTATTCAGGATCAAAGGAAGAGTGCGTGTTCGTGTGCTTGTTCGTGTAAGGATGCACGTGTGCGTGCGTTTTAATATATCTGGAACCATTGTGCTGGTGTTGTAATAGTTTCCTTTTCGTTCGTTTCCTCCCCTGGTGTGATCGAATCGGTTGTGAATTTCGCTCGTCCACACCTCTGCCGGTCCACCTCTGCCGGTTCCCGTCACCTCTGCCGGTCCCGTCACCTCTGCCGTTCCGGTCACCTCTGCCGGTCGGTCACCTTTGCCGGTTCCCGGTCACCTCTGCCGTTCCGGGTCACCTCTGCCGGTCCGGTCACCTCTGCCGGTCGGTTCACCTCTGCCGGTCCGGTCACCTCTGCCGGTCGGCACCTTCTCCCGTCCGGTCCCTCTGCCGGTCGTCACCTCTGCACGGTCCGGTCACATTGCCGGTCCGGTCACCTCTGCCGGTCCGGTCACCTCTGCCGGTCCGGTCACCTCTGCCGGTCCGTCTACCTCTAGCCGGTCCGGTCACCTTCTTCCCGGTCCGGTCACCCGTCTGCCGGTCGTCCACCTCTGCCGGTCCGGTCACCTCTCCGGTCACCTCTGCCGGTCCGGTCACCTCTGCCGGTCCGGTCACCTCTCCCGGTCCGGTCACCTCTGCCGGTCCGAGAGCAGAGCTGTGGAGACTGGAGAATGACGCAGCTGTATCTGCTCCTGTGTTGTAGTAATTCCAGAAATGTTATCGGTACGGTGATCTCGTTCAGGAAAAATAAGATCGCATCAGCATGACTCACAAAAAGTGCAATTTGATGATGTCCACACGGCGCTGTTGAGCAATGAGATTGATGTGTAACAGTGCGAGACTTGAAGGAGACCAGGAACATTCCCTTCGCTGGCAAAACATTCTCCTCGTGAACCACATTATAGCGTTAAAATAACACTACCCTGCACGTATTCCAAACATCTAATGTTAATTAAAATCAATATAATACCCATACCAGATGGCGATTTACTTAAAGTAGTCCTCGATCGACTTAATTTTCTTACGACCTTTGCTATCCTGTGAATTATCGGTAAGGATAGTCAACAGCTCATGCGTTTGGTAGGCATGGATTTGCTTTGACACATTCCGTGAAACCGCCCTCTTGGCACATCCACGTCAACGTCCGCAATTCTGGGTATTTTCCTTACCGCCACAGAATCGAGACATGTGTGTAAGACAGATATGTTTTATTTCTCTTTTGGGTGCAATTCAATTAATAATATGAATTCTTAAGAAGTCTAGACAACATTTGGTTTGAAGCCTTCGGAGGACACGAATTATACAATAATTGTAAATGAATCCTTCTGTGTTAAATATAATTTCAAATACAAAGGAGCGGAGAACACGGCGTTCCATCAGCGTTCATCTTGCGTTCAGTGAAACCAATTCAGAAGACAGGGCCACACCCAGAAGGTAGCACCTTTCAGCAGCACACCACTGACCTCGGGGACTATTAGCACACGTCGACGTGGCCTAAGTAGTGCGTTGATGACCACTGGTCTCGCTCAGCAGGCGAGCTCGACTGTCGCCGGCCAGCGGCCTAACTACAATCTGTGCAGACCAACAGACACTCCTTAGGCACAGCCTTGCCCTACATAAAGTGCAAGCCGCGTCGCGGTCGGGCCGTTGTAATTCAGCGGTGCCGGATGAAATCCTTGGCTGCGGCCGGCACAGGAGAGGAGCGGCGACCACAGCCGGGCGCGCTGGCTAATCTAGCGAGCTGAGGACCGGGGTGCCGCCGCCCATGACCCTGTCGCAGCGATCCGGTGGGCGTTGGCCGGCCGTCATGGGTTACCAGGTGGTGTCGGGTCAGGGGTGAACGCCGACCCGCGCCGCTGACGGTCAGGGGTGAGCGCCGATCTGCGCCAGTGCTGTGTCGCGCATTTATAGTGTGGCCTTGTTCGGATGATTTTATGGAGAGACATTATCGATAGATCACCGTTCCAGAACGAGAGCAAATGGCTTTTATGACGTGGAATTGCTCAATGACCTTCACCCATAAGGATGTTCTTTCATATTGGGAACTTCGACTGCCGAGATGAGATTGATGTAATTGAAGTGAGTCTCAGTTAAGTGAGGTAGTTGAACACCTACAATTTCGGATCTTGAACTAATATGAAAGAACATTTTGAAGAATACGCTATGTGCTTTGAACAAATACAACTTTCGTCGCTAATGTGCTGCAATGTTCAATTCTGTCCTGGATGTGGGGAAGGTGGGGCGAGACTTGATTGGCTTGTATTGGCAATTCAAGATTATATGCATTTGGCTGAACAATTCGCTTCCTATTAGATATAGGTGGAGAGTGTTAGCACTGTAATATAGCCTAGAGATTCTCCTTGCATTCTGCATCACCTAATTCTACCCTATTCATTAAACTAGATGGTGGCGACGATTTCCAAAAGACCTGCAAAAGGAGCGTCTTGTCCCACGCCCGAGGCACAGGGCAAAACACCACATCCCCTCGAACTCGGCTCTTATGGGGAGAAGGCGAAAACCAAAAATACAGTTTGATGACTCGTCAGAATTAATGCTTAAAGGGAATATAGCACCTTTAACATTAGTTTTTAACTGGATAGCCAGATTGTCGGGTGTACTTGAGAAACCTCTAAATCTTGAAAATTTTTCCTCCAAAACGACCTAGTTGCTGACTTTGAACGCAAAACCCGTTGGGCATATTTGGGCATTTGGGGCATATTAAAGTTTAGTGACGTTTCGCATACGTCATAAGTAGTTACTCCACTGTTCACGTATGCGTGGCCCCCACGTCCCTACCCGGCGCGAGCGAGCACCGGTCGACCCAGCCAGTCGCGTTTACGTACCGGTGCACCCATCGTGCGGTGCCGGCACGCAGCTGTCAGCTCCCTTGTTGACGTCACAACTTCCGCTGTGGTGACGCAAGATTGTTGTGACGTTTCACATGTAACATATTACTATTTTTCAAATTACAACAAATTCTGACTTTTTCGCAAAAATGAATACCAGGACCGTAATCAGGGCATTCTTCTCCATCATTCTACATAGTTACTTTTCCCAAGGTGCTATATTCCCTTTAAAGTATTCAGTCATGTTTTGGCTCAGGTCAATATTTAGGTCAACAGAGGTCATCAAATTTAAAACATACGAGTATGAGCTCCTGGAGTCTGTCTAAGATTTCCCCAAGTATCTCGGAAACTATGATAGGTGAGAAAAAACATCGAAAGCACTCGCTGGGCTGGGCTTTAAATATGCACTCGCTGGGCTAATGTTGATTTTAAGATCAGGTCAACAATTAAGGCTCAAGAGCAGACATGGGTCAAGATCCAAGATCCAGGATCCTTAGGATCCAAGATACGTGATCTGGTTGGATCCTGGATCCTGCAATATCATTTTGTCGCGGGATCCTGTGGATCTTGGATCCTGTAAGTTATTTTGTCGTTGGATCCTGTGGATCCTGGATAAAAAATGACGTGGGATCCTGTGGATCCTGGATCCTAAAATAAGAGGTGGGATCCTGTGGATCCTGGATCCTGGAAAATCAGCTTGTTGTGGGATCTTGTGGATCTTTTTTTAACATATTTCACTTTTTGTGGTGCTTCAATACAATAATGCATGTATTTCATGCCCTTAAAACTATCCCAGTCAATGTCAATGGTGTAAGACTTAAATGTGGTGATCAGACATGGCCAATATCCCAAAAATATATGGGATCCAGGATCCCTAGGATCCAAGATCTAGGATCTTGTTGGATCCTGGATCCTGCATGATCATTTTTTTTTCGTGGGATCCTGTGGATCTTGGATCCCTTAAAAAATAGCAGGATCGTTTGGATCTTGGATCCTGGAGAAGAAGAAAACCGCGGGATCCTGTGGTTCTGGATCCTGTAAAATCAGTTTGTCGTGGGATCTTGTGGATTTTTTTATCCTATTTTTGGGCCTTGACACATGTCTGCTCAAGAGGTCATCAAAAGTCACGCTGATTGTTTGTTGT